>JAVDBV010014998.1:0-18046 GCA_032619315.1 Piper longum
AGGTGGAGGTGGAGGTGGACGGCAGGTTGACCCCTCTCCTCCAGTTTTATGATTGGGGAGAGGGAGGGAATGGGCGGGAAGCTACTTGTGTGGAATGCCACGGTGCCCAGCTGGAGAGTCTGACCACTTTCCACACACCCGACACAACAATTCGTCATAATTCGTAAATACCCCGGCCGCCGGCCACGGGCCAACATCATCACCCTCTTGTAGCTAAGACTTCTACTTGTACCATCTCCTCCTCTCGTTGTGTGCCGGCCACGCTGTTGTGCATTAACTCAAAGATCCCGCCGTGACAACGAAAAGTTGTTCCTTTGGTGGATTTGATGGTGTCGTCCACTCTGTCTTCCTCCCTTCTCTCTTTAAGCGATGCCGCGGGTGTGGCTGGTAGCAACTTTCCCCTGCAACTCTTTTTCTTTTCTTTTTTTTTGCTTTTTCTGATCAATTTTGATCATGTTTGGAGGTTAAGGCTTTCCCGTCGTCATTTTGATCGTTTTGTAAGATGCCCTTTTTTTTCTTTCTTATGAGTATGTTTATCAGAAGTGAGGTTGATTGAGTAGTTGGTGGGCGTCCTGCTTTTCGTTTTCATCTTTCTTCAAATTTATTTAGGATGAGTTAAGGACAGTATAATTCGGGGAACTGCTGGAGTTTTTAGCTTGGTGAAATTAAATGGAATATGTAATGTGGTTATAAGTATTTGGAGTGTTTTGTGGATGATTTTGGTGTTTATGGATCGAGTTTGGTTGCCTCGTTTTGGCAAGCAAAATATGTATCTTTGGTACATTAAAGTTAGATTGGCAAAGATTGATGTCTGAATGATCTATAAATGAGGTAAAGGTAGCATTCGTGGTTCCACTCGTCAACTTTGGGATATTGCCTCTTGGTGTTTGTTTTGTTGCTACCTTTACTTACATAGAATTTCCTTTTGATAACTTATATTCTGATATCTGATATTCTAAATTTCATTCTCTGTTGCTATTTATGCAGGGAATGTTTTTGCATTTGTTTTATTCGTTTCACCAATGTAAGCTTCGTTTCCTTTGGATCACTCAACTATGACAACTAACCTACTCTTTATCGTATGATTAATTACCATTGTAAATTTCCACCTTGCAGACCTACTTTTAAGAAAATTATGTGGAACAAATCAACAGAACAGTTCTCCGGGTTGCCCTACATATATGGTCTTCTCAACTGTTTGATATGCTTTTGGTATGGCCTTCCAATTATATCGCCCGGTATTATCTTGGTGGCAACAGTCAATTCAATTGGCGCTGTCTTTCAGTTAATGTACATCTCAATTTTTATCATCTATGCAGAAAGCATGAAAAAGGTGTCGTAGTTTATCATGTCTTTACTTCTATATTTATGTTTTCTTTAGACCAATTCCCTGTCAAGAAATTATGAGTGTTTTGTGTCATTATTGTGATTCCGTTTTGCTATTTGCAGCTGAAGATGCCAGGTTTGTTACTAGCAGTATTGTGCATATTTGGTTTAATAGCATTTGTGAGCCTGAGGTGCTTTGACGGTCCTATGCGGCACATCTTCGTTGGGTATTTAAGTGTTGCCTCTCTCATATGTATGTTTGCATCTCCACTGTTTATAATTGTAAGTTTCTCTTGAAATGCTTCTCTTGATACACTTCTTGGTTGTTGATTGTCTAGAAACCAAATTTATCGGCCATGAATTGGCACAACTAATTGTTGCAAATTTGTTTTTTTATTTTTATTATTTATTTTTTTCTTTCGTTTGCAGGACCTAGTTATCAGAACAAAGAGTGTTGAGTTCATGCCATTCTACCTATCCCTTGCGACCTTTCTGACGAGCATTTCATTTTTTTCTTATGGAATGCTGAAAAATGAAAATTTCATCTACGTGAGCATCTTCTGAATCCTTCGCATTCTCCATTATAGAAACTGAAGTTCTGTAAATGTTTCAACACTGATTACATTTGCCTCTTCACATGTTCTGATGAAGACTTTCTTTTCTGTGCATAGGTTCCCAATGGAATTGGCTCTGTACTTGGACTAATACAGCTGGTTTTGTATGCCTACTACTGCAAAACATCATGTCACACTTCAACTCAAAGGTTGCTCGGTTGAAGAGGGTTTATGAGGTTAAATTTATTTGTTGTGAAGTTTGAATCGCTGTTAAATTGTTTTGCCGTCATTCTTTCTATGTATGGTTGAACTGCTATGTTTTGAAGGTTTGAGGTAATGGTTTGTCTTGGGCAATAATTTTTGTCTTTGTTGTATATGATGGATAATTCCTTGTTTAGTGTAAGAAACGCACAACAATAAACTTCTTTATGAAGACATTGTCTTCATTTTTCTTCGTTATCCAACCATATCTCAACCTTGAACTGTATCTCTTGTTAATTTATCAGAGCTATCTTGCAAACTATTGATAGTTCTCAATAGCGTGCTAATCAGCTTAACGCTGATGGTCTCATTTAGTCCCCCCCAAATTTCCAATAGCGTGTTTTTCATAGCTCAATTTAGAGTTCCAATTTTCCATGCTTTTAGAGTTGGTATCCTGCCCTTTCCATCAGTTGGGGGACTGGCTAGGGTCCGAGCCTAATCCTGTCGTATATATTCTATAGGGGTACCCAATCCAAACCTATCAGATGTTTGAAACATGGCTGATTAGCTATAGTTGGCGTCGATACTAAGCCAGTTCATGCATGCTACTACCAATCGACTGGGACTTGGAAGTATTCCACATGGTAGCACATAATCATTCCAGGTTCGATTCTCAGATTACCTGGAAACGGGCAGGTGCTGCTATTGGAACAGTGAAGGTGACGGCATTTTTTGGGGGCGAGAATGGGGTATCTTCCAGGGAATGAAATGGTGCTTCCGCTTGTGCTTTCTTTACCCTCGTTAATCAAATACACATTTGAGCTTGGCTTGAGATCAATTGTGAATTTCACCTTAGAAGAGCTCCCCTTGATATGCAATTTGGTTGACCCAAACATTAGATGACCTTGATAAAATTGCAATTTGGTACCAGACGATTTTATTAACAATAACTGGTTTGTGTGATATTTTCTTTGCTTTTTTTTTTTTCCGGTGAAGGCGTGGCTTAAATGTTTTGATGTGGGATTTTTTTTTCTTTTTTTGGTCAAAGAGGAAGGTGCTTAAAATGTTAACCTACTCATAATTGCAAAAATCAGAATCAGATATTGAATGGGATTGAAATGGAATCAGTGAATCAAAAATTGGACAAAAATCAATTTATTTGAATCGGTCAAAATTAATGAAATTATATAACGCATTAGAATGTGTTAGAAGGCAATTTGGGTGAGTTGTTAGTTATATAACATATCATCTTGATGTTATAGTGTGTATTATATTTTATGAGATTTTTTTTATTTTTAAAATTTTGTAATATTTATTATGAGATAATTATTATTTTTTACTTAAGTCGAAGTTGAGATAATTTTTATTTACTATATTACCACTGACTAGTTTTTCCCTCCCTACGCTTCTCTCTCCCCCCTAATTCATGTTGCTGAGGTCGCCCTCGACTGTCGCACCACCTCCTGTCATTGCCAACACGTCGCCAAGTCTTCCCCTATTTTTTTGGCCACCGCCCCATCTCTACAACATAGAGAAGGCTTTGAGCTCACGCACCCTCCGGCTCCTCTTGCCACCTTCAAGTCGGATCGGCAAGAATCAGGTAATTCTTGGTTTGATTTTTAGGTAGAACAATCCACCCACCCTAATTTTGACCCGATTTTCTCCTAAGCCGAGTTAAATTAGTTGATTTTTATAACTATGAACCTACTCTCCTAAAAGTTTACTTTGATTATTAATGGAATGAAATATCAGTTTAATTAGATCAATGCAACTGCTTTGTGTTCCTATTTAAGCTATACCCAGTACCCATCTGGTCCCCTCATTTTTTTTTTTGAAACATCAGGCCCCCTCATTGGAGCATCCTTGTACAAGTTTTCGAGCCAATTCAGACCAGAAAGAGCTCTGAAGACTTTCCTTTATCTGTTTGCCGTTGAACTTGCTGATTGGGGCTGTCATGGAAATGCGTTATGCTCTGTGTGCTACATTGTTATAAAATTGTTTGATTGGTTGGGGTGGCTCTTGTTGGAAAACAAGTTTGCTTTGTGTGTGGTCTGCTTGGCTGTTCAAAGTTTCAAGGCTCAAATATTTGAGTTTAATTCTTCTTAAAAAGCCACGAAATTAGTTCAAAGTTTCAAGGCTCAAATATTTGGGGTGTCTAGTAAACACGCAGCATTTAATGCTGTTTCAAACTTTTGACTTTTTGTGTTTTTTTATGACAAAAAAATAAACTTTCTAGATTGAACTTTTTACCAAAAGAAAATGAAAATACTTTTTGATACCATTAAAAGGGAAGCTTTTCAATAATGATGACACTGCTTTCGGGTTTATCTTTAGTAAAACATAAAATTGGCTTAACCCAAATCAATTTGAATTTAAAAATAAAAAATATTTTATTTTAGAAAAAACATGGTCTGCAGTTGGCAACATTAAGGGTAGCCGGTTGCCTTGGCCCTTTAATGGGCAAGTCTGACCGGCCTAGTATAAGGGCTGCTAGATCCGACGGCCCTGGATTTTTGGCTCACATTGGTACGTAGGCGGCTAGATTTAGGTGTTCTGCTGTCTTAGGTGGAGGGCGGCCAGAGCTAGCCCCCCTCCCAAGTTTGCCAATATCTTGGTTGCTATGACCAAGGGCAACCGACTGGCCTGCGCCAACCAGTCCGGGTCGACCATCCATTAATTGGGTCGAATGTCTGATTGACCCAGCTTTTCTTTTATTTTTTATTTTTTAAAAATAAATCAAACCTGTAAAGATATTTTAGATGATTTATATTTCCCCCCCTCTTCTAGTAATTTGGCTTGATTTTCCAAATGTACGATAAAATCTAGGGCAACAAATACTTTAAACTCTGATTCCTCCTTCATTTGGTAATATAAAAAATATATTCTCTGGCAAAAATCTCTAATTCTTAATGATATCCAGAAATTCAGAAGCAATCACAAGGAAAATGAGGGCCAAATCCTGCGAAGTCGAAGCTGCGACGCTTATATATCTTTGACGTTTCCGCCCCCCCCCCCCCCCCTCCTCCTCTCCAAATCTATAATTTTGATGTCTTGCTTGACTTGGTTCCATCTTTTTGTATTGTGAATTGACTATGCTCATAAGCTCATTTCCTTCCCCCTTTCTGGTATTATTTTTTATCTTCCATTATGAAAACATCAGACTTCTTTCTACACTCTATGAATCTCCAAGAATGGGTTTTTGCATCTAGAAGCACGGTCTCTTGGGGATTTGACAAAAAAAATTGGAACTCGCATAATCTGGGCCAACAACTCTATTATACTTTTCAGATTAACTCATTGACTTTATTTTAGATGTCAACCCGGAATTTTTTTTTTAAAAAAAAGGAAAGAGCAAAATGGCATTGGGAATCTGCAATTAATTGGGTTTGCTTATTGCAAAATGAACTAGATTCAAATCATAATAAAAAATAACTATAATTAAGAGAAAAAAAAAAACTATAGTGAAGTACAGGTATCAACACGACAAGGTAATTATCTCAAGCGGGAATAATATTTACGCTAATCATGCTCTCAATCTCTTGCAAAAATGTAATCAACGACGGTTGATGAGCCATCACACCTATAATCTCTGTCATCCCAACTTCCCCCCGCTACACATCTCCTGCAACTCACCTCAGAACCCAGACCACATATACTGGACTCACCCGATTCGACTACCATACTATCCCTCTAACAATCGATTCTTGCCATTGATTCTTCTCACTGTTGAACTCTGATAATGATGATCAAAAACTGTGATCCAATCTTCTGAGGAAGATGCATCAAACCAGTTTGAATGCATTTGGTTAGTAGCTATTTTTCGAATTCGTTCATGCGGTGGAGATTGGTCAACTCCATTCATGGAAGGCATCAATGGCTTTGTAGACCTGATAGAAGTTGCCATTGAACTCCATCGAGCGAACTCGAGGTGACTCCTAGGAGATTCTTCCTCCATCACCTCCACGGCCTCGCCGGCGCTGGCGACGAAGGGGTGGAGAAGCAGCATCTCCGACGTCCACCTCTCCGACGGCTCCCTCACAAAGCACTTGCTTAAGAAGTCCCTCCCCTGCTCCGACATGCCGAGCGGAATCTCCGGCGAGTCCCCGCCGAGCCCAATTCGGTAAATAAGCCCGGCAACGTCACTGCACTTCCACGCGGGAATGCCGGCTACCAGCTCCACGACGGTGCAACCCAAGCCCCAGACGTCGGCCGGCGCCTCGCACTCGCTGCGCGCCACCGCCTCCGGCGCCATGTACAGCGGCGTCCCCCGCATTTTACCCGCCGCCTCGCCGGCCCTCTTGGCCAGCCCGAAATCGGCGATCTTGATCTCTGTCGGAGAAGATAGTAGCAGGTTGTGCGGCTTGACGTCGCAGTGTACGTAGCCTTTTGCATGCATGAAGCAGAGGCCTGATAGTGCGGACCTGACCAGTAGCCGGACCTGCTGCTCCGGCACCTTCCCGCCGGACCTCCGGCGGAGATCGTCTAGGGAGCCGCCGTGGACGTACTCGAGGAAGAGGTTGTAGACGTCAACGGCTGCGACCTTGCCGATATCATGGCCGTAGCAAGAGACTATCTGGGGGCAGTTGTGGAGGTGGGAGAGGATCTGCTGCTCCGTCTGGAGAGAGTGGGATTGCGAGAGCGGCGCTGACTTGACGGCGAAGATTGATCCGGTGGCGGTGGCGGCGAGGTGGACGGTGGCGAAGCTGCCCCGGCCGACGAGTTGGCCCTTCACCCAATCCATCTTGGCGAGACAGGAGTTCTCCTCCTTTCCATGCGTTTTTCTTTTTGAGAACCGTGTTTGTTACGTTTTGAGGGTAATATATAGATTACATAAATATATGACTTGAAGGGAAATTGGGTTCCTTTATTGATTTTTATACGTTGACGTTGATTAAAAACAGATGAATTTTTAAAATGGAAAGTCAGGGCAAAACTATTAATTTTAATTATTTTTATTAAAAAAGTATTGATTTTTAGAGTATTTTATGGTGAAATGTATCCTTTAAACACTTCATCTCCACAAAACTTCTTTAAAAAGAACATTAGAAAAAAGGAGATTTTTTTTAACGTCATAACTAATTTATATTTATATCGTAATTAACTCTTTAAAAATTATAAATAATCAAATTTCATATATTTTGGATCCTTTTTATGAGGAGAGAAGGGGAAGGTAATTGCTGGGCAAGGAAATCAAAGATGAAGATCCTAATCTAGAAACTAATCTTGGACTTGATTTTTAGCTGAGAACGATAGACTTGTTGATTAATCACTCCATTAATGGTTTGATTATTTATTAAGGTTTCACAGCACGGGCCTAGTCCTACGATGACTGCACTTGTCTTCTTGCCAAGGTTTGATCATTGACGAAGCTTGTAATCTGTGATTTAATGTGGGACAACTGTTGAAGCGACTCGATTGCACGAGTGCTTGAAAGTAAAAACCAATTCTAAATTTGGATTACAAGAACCGTGAGAACCGCGCTGTAATGATCACAGTTGCAGTTTTTAAGAACAATCATCGATAAGCAGATGTTGGGGCTTTAACTCGAGAGTGGTTTTCAGAGTTCCCTTGCAAAGAGATTGATCTTCGAAAAAAAGAAAAAAGAAAAAAGAGATTGGCCTTAAGTAATCCCATCGCAAGACCGTCGAGTGGAGGAAGAACAGAGTACCCATGAGTCCATGGCCATCATCAATATTAAATCACTCCCCCAAGGTAAGCAAAGGTAAGCACGTAAGCATGTGCACATGCATATGTCACAAATGTTGAAGCGATTCGTTCATGAATTGCGTAATTCATATACAAGTGCACGAGAAATCAAAGCTACCAAACATGGATATAGAATGCGAGAACGCGGTGAAGAACGGGCTACATAGAAGGTATGAGTTTTGAGTTAGTAATAAATCGGTTGAGACTTGAGAGAGGTGTAATTGCGAGCAGCGCCGGTTAGAAAATGTTATGTTTTGCGGCCGCGGGGAACATGTGATGGCCTTCCTTGTGTGGGTACAATAAAGTTTGTATCCGCTCCAAACATATCTGCTCAAGTCACTCATCAGGCCGCTTCATAAAATTCATGCCCCTTTTTATTAATCAATTTTGATTGTTTCACAAGGCCATTGTTTGTCATCTATTCTTTGATTCCCACGATAATAGATGAAAACTGTCGACAATGAGAGTGAAAAGGAGAGACTATTTCATTGACTCTGGTCCTTCGTTTATCAGAGATTGAACCTTTCATTTTTCAGAGATGGAACCTCCCGTGTATAGAGAAGCTCATGCTCTTTAGAAAATATGTGATAGTACCTTTTAAGAGGGTTGTAATTTGTTACCCTTTTTTCAAAAGATACTAACCACTAGTACGAGTCTTTTTATAAAACATTGTGACCAGAACTATTTGATTCGAATGGAGCCAACAAAGAGTTTCATGAGGTCGCAATTTTTAATAAATCCATCCAGGCTAGCCCATTGTCCCATGCAAATTCTATGTGTCGTTTATAATTTAGAAAGGATAATTTGAGGATGAAATTGATTGTTTAAGAATTTTTCGATAATTATAAAACAGTTTTTTTACAAAAAAAGGTATAAAATATATATAATTATAAATAAGGTATAAAAATATCGAGACAAAAAAATCCAATAGCATGTAAAGTTGCCCTTTTTATAAAAAAAACAAACAAACAGAATGAGTGTTAAAATTTTGATAAAGGGCTGTCACCACTATAAAGAAATGAAGATCGGGCCGCCTTCAACGCATCCCATTGGAAAAACTCGAGCTATGGTCTAGTTGGCATTTAATTGCATGGCTCGATTCGATTCGATTAATTGACCGCAAGACTTGACCGTTCAGCCGACCGGTTGACTTCTCTTCCTTTTAAAAAATATATTGGTTGCTCCATCTTTATTTTGTAAAAAATCTTCAATCCAACCTCAAAAGCCATCTTAAGGACATTGATGACAATTTCTCAAGATTTTTTCCCTCATTTAATATTATATAAAACATTACACTATTTATAATTATTTAAAAAAATTATAAATATCTCACTCAAAAAGTTAAAGACTTAACGTGAAAAATTCATTGGAATATCAATAGTAAAGATCTTTAAGCATCGTTGTTATTTTAAAATTTTTTAAACCATGTTATGTTTATTTTGTGCCCAAAGTGAGCTTCCTACTATTCGATTAATCTACATAGAGTCACGTGGATTCTACTAACCATCCTTAGAAATAGAAAAGATTAACCTTATCTATGAGCAGAAAAAAAAAAATCACCTTTAACAAAGGAACTTGGTTAGTAAAACGGTAAAAAATTACTTAAAAATACATAAAAATTATTCTCTCACATCCCTCACTAAAATCTACCTTGCTCACCTTCCACCTCCACACAAGAAGAAATCCACCTCTTTCACCGCCTTTACCTTCACCTCATTTAAGTTCTTATTTTATCTCATGTAAATTTTATTATAAACTCACATTCCTTAACCAAATTCAAATGCAAGTTTAAACACATTAAGAAACTCATATTTCCCCACCTGCACCCTTCACCTCATCTAAATGTTTAGCCATTAACTTAATAACAACAGCCAAAACCCTATTCCTTCACCTTCCTCCCCTTCTTCACCTCACATAAAATATTATTGAAAAATTCATATCTCTATTATCACATCATCTAAATTTGTATTCAAAAATCAACTTAAGAAACACAGTAAAAATCCCACGTTTTTTATTTTCATCACCCATGTTCACCTCACTTAAATTTTTACTTCATATTATGTAAATTCTTATTTATAAAGCTACGAAAGAACTCTAATACTAAAAATAGGCAAATATACTGGCCTGTCTAATCTCTCAATCTCTATGTCGGTCATAACAATAGCCAAACAATAGCAAGGATGATGTCATAGCCCATCCCACCTCTGACTCTACTAAGAAATCTGGCTCGGTTAGTAAAACGGTTGAAAACTATTTGAAAATTTGTAGAAAAGTTACTTTAATGAAAGAAACTCACTTAAAAATACCAAAACGTGCCTTCTTCCTCCACACATTTAAAAACGCACATTTCTCATTTTCCTCTCCTACTTTCACCTCACTTAAATTTTTTAATTTATTTCATCCAAGTTCTTATTTATTAATCCACACCCCCCCACCTTCCTCATCTTCTCATATAAATTCTTATTTATTAACAGTAAGAAATCCATATTCTTCACCTCACCTAAGTTCCTATTTAGAAAGTGGCACACTTTAGATGTAAAATACGTAACTTGGGCCAAAATTTCCCTTTTCTTACTGATGCTCCTAAATTGTATGACATTGGTGCACGGCTAAAATGCGAAACGTAGGTCAATATGCACTCTACTGGGAAGAAAACACTCACTCGTAGCTTCTTATTCACCGCGGTAGCAAAGAGATAAAAAAAAACTCTTGCACAACGAATTGAGAAAGTGTTGGTTCTATCTTTGTTGTCTACTAGACGGACATCTTGATCATCCAAGAGAAGAAAATATCTTATTTTCTGATTTTTCCCGTACGAAGGCTTCCTTGTAAAAGTACTAATTTAACTGCTTGCTAATTTTTTTTGTCTTAAAATTACACAAAGAAAATGTAGAATTTGGGGATAAAAAATTTTATTGAGTTTGGATATTCAGAAATTTAGTCAAATTTTTTTTAATTTTCAATCAAATCAAATATATGTAAAAAATTTTACAAAATAATATTTTCATAATTTAAAGAAGCACACATAGGGGGGGGGGGGGGAATTCATTTTCATCGTATTTTCTTATTAAGGAAAATCTTTAAAATTTTTATATCTTATTTTTATTTTCATTGATATAATTTTATTATTTATACTGCTTTCATGCCAACCGGCAAATCCTTGGAAACATCAACATATTGCACTGAATATATCATAATTGTCCCCGTTTATTCAAAACGCCTGCAACTAAAATTGCAGGTTTCTCATCAAATTTGCTTATTTTTGTGCGCAATATGAGTCCAGCCATCAACTCACTTTCGCACAATTTTTTTCCCTTCATCAACCAATGGCCTTGTTTTGATTTCCCCTCATTTTTTGTGTGTATATACAAAGTTTCATATAGTTGGACAACCACGTTGGAAGGCTATTCGATGGCAATCTTGCATTCAAACCATCAGAGCAGAAAAAGATAAATTTACAAGCTGGAAAACTTCATCAAGAGGCCATAATTAACGCAAAACATCATTTAGCCCATTCGAGGGAAGGTCTGGAAATAATTCCAAGTGTAAAGCACAGCATATATAAATATAACAATTTATCTTACAAGTACATGAAAATCCACAACAAATACATATGATTGCAAGAACAAGTTATATTTCTATGAGCAGACAAAGCAAAAAAATTGTGAACACGATCGAATTCCGTATTTTTATCTATTAAAGTACTCGATATATGTTAAAATGAAATTCAGCAGGCTAAATGGAGAGACATCAATAGTTTCACAAATCTTGATAAAACATCGATAGTTTCACTATCCATAACGAGTGATTCGTAGTTTCACGTATTAATCATGATAAGGTTGAGACTAATAACAAATCACAAAGATTGCAAGAAGAATTCATATTTCACGGGCTGACACAAAACAAAAATTGAGACCAATTTCATTTCACATGTCGTCATACTTCATCCATGATCACATTCACATAATATCCGAGTTGCAAGCAAAAGGAATTAAACAGCATATGACAAAGAATCATGGAATAATAGGATCAACCCGGCACCAATTCCTTGTGCCATAACAACTTCATTCATATTTGGTTTTCATTCTAAAAAAACTAATTAAAGAAACAAAATGCTCAGACCTCCACCTTCTTGTCTAATTCAACTACCATATTAACACCAAAAAAACAAAACAAGGTTTCCAAAACGTATGTTACCTTTTTTTTCTGGCTCTGTTAGAAGAAACAATTACCGCTTCTTTGCGCAATGAAAATAGCCAGCAATGCCAAAAGCCAAAACACCTGCAGATGCAGCCGACATTACCGACCCAGGCCAGGGCAACTTCAACGAACCAGATTGACCTTCTTCGCCATCCTTCGTCTTCTTCATCTCAAACTTGTCTAGCAGCATCGAGTATTGCATCCTCCAATCATCAAGCTCGCTCTGCAGTTGAGCACATTTCACCGTCGCACCGCTCGATTCGGCCGTCAGATCCTTCAAATCTCGTTTCAGCGACACAATGTAGGAGCCGTCCGCCGAGATTACCGACAGCGCGGCCGCCTTATCCGACTCCGCCTGCGCCAGCTTCTCCTCCAAAACCCTAACCCGCGACTCGCCCTCCGCGTTGCTCCGGCGCAGCTCCTCGGTCGCGGCCTTCAACTTCGTGACCTCCGCCGAGTTCTCCTCGCTCTCGGACATGGACGCAACCAAGTCGTGCTGCAGCCGCGCGACGTCCCCCTCGAGCACCGCCGCGCGGGCGGCCACGGCTCGCAGCGCCTTGCGATCTTCCTCCGACAGCTCCAACTCCCTCCTCGCGCTCTCCAACCGGCCCTCCATCACCGCCTTGCCCTTCTCCAACCGGGTGATCTCCAACCGGAGGCTCTCGAGCTGCTCGGCCTCCGCCGACGCGTCCTTCTCGAGGCCATCAATCTTTCTCTTCAACTCCGCGATATCCGTGTCCTTCGCGTCCCCGCCGACGGCGCCGTTGTCCTTCGCCGCGCCACCGTTCGTCGCCATCTCCCGAAACCGAAAAGAACTAGCAAAAAAAACTAACCGATTGGAGAATGAAAGGGAATACGAAAACGCGAACTTCGATCGAAGGGCGAGAGCTTCAACCTGCAACAACAACGGCGTCGGGAGTGGAAGGATTGGAAAGAGGGGGAGCGAGGAGAAAGGCGAGAAAATAGCTGAATCGCGAAAGTGGGGTGCGAGTGGACCGCTCGATAGGGAAAGAGATCGACGGATGATAGTGATTGTTATAAATCAATTTGGTGTCGTTATCATCGGACAATCCGAACTTAAACTTGACCACCGCGCAAGAGATGTATGATTTGAAGCCTCAGTACGGCAGGTGAACGATTCGAGCAACATAAGAGGCTCGATGTGGCCCAACCCTGTTCAATTGAATCATCGGAGTACATGGTAATGGCTATTGTTAACAACATATTCGGGGAGATGGAACAGGGGATGAACTCCGTGCTTTTGTAAATGTTGCGAAGAATTTTTTAGTAGACAAGTCGCCACTGTTTTTGTCTTAGTATTAGAATCAAAGACAGGTTAAATTGTCTTCGACGTGTTTTTCTCTCCGTTCCCAAGTCCAAATTGTTGGCCCTACACCATATTCGCCATTCGGGCAGGTCTACCGGATTAAGACGTTAACAACAAGGGTTTCTAAGTACTTTGCATTCTGTCCTTTGAAAAGTTCTATTTTCAACTTTCGAGTAATTAGTTGCTGATCCAGCTGGTGGATACAATACTATATCAATACTACTACACATTAGTTGCCGACCTGAACCACCTTGCTCAAGACTCTTTTGGCAGCCGATTAATGAAAAATTAAAAGAAATGCAGCTAATTTGACCGTTATGGCAGGAATTCTCAATCCATGGTGAAATTGATCCTGTTATTTCTTCCTAATCATGGTGAAATTGAAAAAGGATCAATAGAAATTTCTCTAATAAAATCCTTTCGCTTTCATTTGTTGATATCTTCGAGGTATTTTATCCTTTGTCCCCAGATTAAAATGTTGTGAATGGCGTTAACTAGTGCGTAGAAATCTCTTCGGTTCAAGAAAAAGATAAAGAAAGAAAGAGGGAAAAAAAATGGTAGTGACCGCTGTGCCTTCTAGCCCAAACTGCCTTCGGAACCACCTACGCTACGGCATTGCAGCCCAACCAAACACTGCAATGGAATGGGGAATTGATCTATACAGAAGATGACTATTGTGATTTGTGAGTTGCAACAATAAACAACATTCGTAATTGCACATATCCTTTGTCAACATTTACAAGACTGGCCAGTGATACACAAAGGTCAATATTAAGTAATAGAAAAATGTTTCAGACATGCAAGGCAGATGCATGAAAAAAATTATGTGGTACGCTCATCGATTACCGGACGCTAGTAACTACAAACACTTTATGTTCAAAGCTAAAAGGCGGGTTCTACTGTTTGTACAGAACCACAGATTCCAAACAAAATAGGTCAAACATTAGTTTAGCAAATGGCATCCACCCCTCTACATAGTAAGAGGCAAATCAGCTTAGAACTTCCATTCTATAAAAGTTGTCTATATAGATCACCGCCGTCGAGTCATAGAATCACATGAACAAATTTAACAGTAATGTATTGTGTTTGGTGTTCCCAACAAGGCAATGCAATTGCCTGAATTGGCCTGCTCATCCTGTTTTGCATCATGCTAACATTTTCTTCCAATGCAAATTTTCAAAATACAAATTGGTGCAGGCGAATTGGAAAATAATAATGAATATAATACCATTTTGCAAGTGATCTTTTTTCCCTTCGAAAGTCACAAACTTAATCCTATGATTCCATCTTTCTACAGACATGTTAATCTGATCGAAAATATCCAATGAAGCTTTCTGGCTCCTTATCCAGAGCTTCTTAATGCAAGATAGCTGCCACATTTTGCATGTCAATATAATGAACTGCACTGCCCGAAGTTGGGATTTTTACAGACAAGCACTGGAAATGGTTTTAAAATCCATTATGCTGCAAAAAATCTTTGAGCTGCATCTGTCTTTGTAGCTTTCAAGTTGAGCTGCATGGACCATTCATATCAAATTGACAAAATTTCATGTTTGACCCTGCTCGAGTCCTCTAGCCAAGTAACGAAACTCACTAAAAACATCAAAAAATTCTTCATATATTCTACTTTGAAAGTAATGAAAAAAGTACTCTTCTTGATTGCATGTCTGATGAGCAGATGGATATGTTTATTTTATACTGATATATCCATGCATTATATATAAAAATCAATACATGCACATGACTAAGAGTTAGGTTAAAGTTGGCTTCAACTCTATGCATGACTGAATCAAATCCAAACCCTTGAGTTTTAAACTATAGGTCTGCACAGGCTCAACAGAAAATTTATTCCAGCTGCTATATATTGTTCAACAATTCAAACTATTATGTGGAATTGGAAATAAAGAAATCACAAATGGAAGGGTTTGACTACCAAGCAAGGTGGTAACATCACAAATTGACATGATAGAACCCATCCCCTTATATAAAAGAAAATAAAACCAAAATTTTGATTTAAAGGGATACCATCATGCCACTTATTGATTGGGTCCTGCTGTAAAACAGATGGTTTAAATATACTTGGAGTCCTAAAATATTTGATCTAATCTGTTAGTTGCTATGATACAAAGTTTACAATAAGGTCTTCCGGTACTTTTGCCATAAAAGTAAAACCCAACAAATATCATCAGGACAACAACCATTAAAATCAAAATTTTCAAAAAAAAAAAAAAATGAACCCTCAAGCTTGATTGATGCTATGATGACAACTTGTGATTAGTATGACAATCCTATGGCCTTGTCATATCCTACAACTAATTCTTTTCTTTTGGATAAAAAACATCGTAGCTTCAATTCTATCTAGGTAAGGAGGCTTGGATTCACAGGGCCTTCAATGCTTATCTTGTATGAATGGAACAAAAAGAACACAAACAAGAGCACAAACTATGAAGAATCATTAGCTAGAAAGGTTGACTACAAGGTAAGGTTGCAACAACTAATCACAAGTTGGAATGATAGCACCCATCCAACTACAGACAGCAATTTCAAAATTTTGACTTTAATGAATAAATGTTCTCATGAAATTGTTTTAACTAACAACAAAAAATGAAGTACAAACTTACAACAAATTTGCACTCGTAAAGCCTAATAAGTGAGCACTTCTAGTACTCTGCTAGAAGGTCTTCTCTCCTATTTTTGTCATATAACCCAGTCAATATGCGCCATGATAACAAATATGTAATGTTAAACTCCAAAACTGCATTGCATAGCTGGACCAATACTATCATCATGCCAAATGGTGATAGTCTAACGGCCCTATCCCAAGTCAGACCTTGAAATTGATTATTATCCCTTTCATAACATCATTGTTTTTATAATAAAAGCATTCAATACTGTAGTGAACTTTTAATAAGAAAAAAATCAAACAAATACAAGAGCGCAAACAAAAAAGAATAACACTAAATCATGAGTATGACTAGGGTTGCTAATTGAGCGAACCAGCTCATAAGCATTTGGCGTTCAACTCGGTTTGACTTGACTCAAAACTCGACGCTTAAATGCTCGAACTCGAACTCGAACTCGACTCGAACTTGAATCCTACGAGCCAAGCTTGAGCAAGGCTATATTCGACTCGACTCGACTCGGTCATAACTCGAACACGACTCGAACTCGACTCGTAACTTGACTCGAACTTGACTCGATAAAATAATATAATAATATAATTTTTATATTATATATATATACACACTAATAAGTTTAATTATAACTAGTTATATTTATTTATCTACAATAGATTAACAAAGAAGTGAGATAGTTGAAATGGTAGGTATTCAAGTCATTGACCTTTGATCAAGGTTGTGGGTACAAATCACGTCAAGTGCACATTTTTAAGTAAGTTATGACTTTTAATCGAGCTGATTATTCGAACTCGAATCGAGCTCGAATACGTAAAAAATATTTGAGTCAAACTCGAACATGTATCTTCAAAACTCGTTTGATCACGAGTCGAGTTCGAACGAAGCCGAGTCGAGCTCGGCTCGCTCGCTCATTTAGCACCCCTAAGTATGACCTAGAGCTTGAGTGGTGTTTTCCAAGAGAACAGTAAGTTATGGAGCTTTCCAAACATAGTCATCCTTACTCCTTGTCAGCCACTTAATCAGATTTTCACATGATTTTAGTTACAATAATTTTAATGGATATGTCATCATCAATCGTTGTTGTTACATAATTTCACAACAGAAAACTTTTACTTACAAGCTTTAGAACAAATTTTGCACTCCCGAGAAGAAGGACATTATTGATTAACAGTTTTAGAATGCCGCCCAATAATCAAATATAAAGCCTTCTCCAGTTTTGATCACCAAACCCAATCAAGAAGTTGTCATTATCACGCAACAATGAAAGCTCAAAACTCCAAAACTAAATTTCTATAGCAAGATCAATACTATCACTCCAACTTTTCATAACTAATTTACCTGTCATGGACCAAGAAGGTAAACAATCATTAAGGCCCAAAAAACTCCAAACTAAATTTCTCTAGCTAGACCAATTCTATCTCTCCAGCTTGTCATAGTGTTCTAGCCCTAGTCCTTATCTGAATCTCACAACTAATAATACCGCATATATCCACGATTATGTATTATCATTTTGAAAGCTTACATATTGCAACAATGTAATTGAAAAATAATAATAATAATCGTAAACAAACAAACAGGAAAGAATTATACTATTATTACACTGACCAATTAGACTGATTGAGTGAAGAATACCAGCTAAGGCCTGACTGGTTTTTGCAAGAGGGCAGTCAAGTAGACCTCCCCAACCTTGGAGTCCTCCTTCTTACCGGTTGCCCACTTGATCGTGCGGTAGCCAAGGGCCCTGATCATGGGCCCGTAGAGCCCGTCGAGATCGGACGGCTTGGAGAAGAAGTGGTCCAGCCAAAGGAAGCCTCCCTTCCTCAACACTCGGTCGGCGTCGTAGAGCAGGAACTCGAGCGCCGGCGCCGGCACCCAGCGGTTGACGGCGCGGCCGCAGCGCACCAGATCCAGCACCCCGTCTGCCACCGGTAGCCGCTGCTGCAGCGGAACGTGGAGCGGCACCAGCCCTCGCGCCGCCACCGCCTCGCTGTACCGGGCCCCGACGTTCATGGTGGTCGACACCACCGTGACGTTGTGCGGCCTCAAGGCGGCGGCGAGCGTGCCGGTGCCAGCGCCGACGTCGAGCGCGAGGCGGA
>JAVDBV010015042.1:3805-14204 GCA_032619315.1 Piper longum
GGAGGACTTAACCCTCCGATGAGGACATCGGGTCTCATTGGTGGGGGAGAACTATCACAGGTCTAGTCCATGGGACGAGATGGGACTAGGATTTGGTTGTTGTTCCTAGGGTTCCCGTGTCCAAGAGAGGTGATCGGAGCATCTCAGTGGTGAAAACAACCAACCACACTAATCCGTGTTATGTTGCAGGTATGGAACATGGTGCACGAGACTGTCGGGAGCGGCAGTCCATGCGGCTGATGTATTGGTAACGTGTACCGAGCATGGAGCCGTGTCGGGACAGAGAGACCTCATGACGGGTGTGGTGCGTGATGCAGCGGTAGCCGAGTGCTGGTGACCGAGCACCATCAGCTGGGCATCACGAGCACAGGTCGTGCATGACCGATCAGGTGTACCGAGCAAGGACCAAGCGTGATCGATCATTAGTACCGGGCGCATGTCGAGCGGTACCGAGCATTGAGCGGTATCGGGTCTCGGCGTGATCGGTACAAGCAGCGGTACTGGGTTGCGGTAGGTACGGGTAGCGCATGTGGTGATCAGTAGCGGTACTGAGAACCAGCGCTAGCGTGTACCGGTATTTGGATCGGTCAGCGTGTTCGAGTGATCGAGCAGTCCCGGTACATGGAGCGATGAACGAGCGCTATCGTAGCGAGTATCAGTACTTTGGATTGGTGACTGGTACACGGTAGCGGTACTTGTGGGCATGATCGGTAACTGGATACCGGTATTTGGAGCGGTACTCAGTCCCGTGCGTTGTCGAATGCCGATGAGTAGCGGTACTCGAGTTCCGGCATTCTGGTCGGAATTTTCCACAGCGCCGGGAGGGTAGAACTCTTGGGTTCGATTGCTGGACTTGGTCGAACCATGGGTGGAACTTGGCCAGCGGTGCATCAGGTTGGAGATAAAGATCATGGCAAGATTTTGGATCTGATTCCAGGCCTTATCTTGTGGAGAAGATAAACATGGAGGAGCGTTATCTGCTGGAGTAGTAGATAAAGTTCGGGATCTCTTATCCAATGGCGAATTGGATAAGGCAACATCCTTGGAGATAAAGATAGAATCAAATCTAAGGAGTATCTTAGGGAGTTAAAGATAAACACGGGCAGACTCTATAAATATCTGATGGCGTCTTCACTTGGAGGGGGACGACAATTAGTGTTCTGCATCTTGAGGAGAGGAACTCGAGTGGCGGAGAGAACAAGTGCGAGATTGTGAGGGAGTGCTGTGTGGAGAAGTACTCACTGAGATTAATGGAGTTGCTGCAGCCAGACCTTCACGTCGAAGGGCTGGGACTTCACACATTGGTTGGAGCGGTCGTCTTCCAAAGGATCGAGGTACACAATACTTGTTCAGCAACCTTAGTGTTTTTCATTGTTGAGTGAATTGCATGTGACAAGTCGAACCATGGGGTGAGACTTGGGGTTGTGTGGTGAGGATTATATGTGAGAGGGGTTTCTCTTAATTCTCACGGCTTCCTTGTTAGATAGGAGACCAACGTTGTGGGGTTTGCATGTCCACAACGTGCAAGTAGTCAGGGGTGTGATTGCTTGTGTATTCCTTTGTTCAATGTCTGGAATAAAGGTTGGAATCAAGGTTCCGTAATTAACAAGGGTCGACATCGGGTTTTGTTGCTTGATCGAGTTTGTGGGATTCCGAGAACTCGATATACCGTGTGACGGGTAGCGGTATTGGTAGTGTCGGGTGTGCGGGAAATTTACTTGGCATAGCGGTACTCTGATTGGTATCGTGTGCGTGTGGGTCGATTGAGTGCAATTGCCGTGTACTGGTAATCCGATAGGCTGTTGGGGCGCATTAGGCAGTTAGGGTGTGACCGGCAGTTTGGTGGTGATATGTTGGTATTGCTGTTTTTAGGATTGCAGTGACTATTTTCGTTGCGTTACTTGAGGTTGGCTGATATTTTCAGGAGGGAAATAGGCGCACGTGGTGTCTTTTAGGGCAAAAAATTCTACCCTAAGGGAACCCTGTGACACCAACCATATTCAAAACAATGCTCAGATATTCTACTTCTCACTTATATATATAATACAAAAATGTCAAACGAGTGTTGTTGATCCAAAAATAATTAATATTCAAAATGACACAAGAGAAATGACTTTCTTGTTAAATAAAATCCATCATATATATTTTCATTAGAATTACTCATAAAGGCACCAATCAGGAGCTGTCACCCTTGGCTTGACAGTGTCTCATTTTGACTTGTCAGATGCTGCGACATTTTCAAACTATTCCTCACATGGGAAAATTAATTATGTTAAAGCGTTCTACATCCTCCGTATCACTCTTCGCTCTGACAAAAAAGTCAAGTACTCTGAGGCAAACTCTTTCAGTACCCTTTGAATCCATAAGTCTAGGCATACGTTGCATTGCAATACCCATAATCCTTCACACTTTTCTGGGTTTAAGGAACTCAAATGTGGAGTTGTCCTTGAGAATGGAATGACTTATTTATCAATTTAGAGCCTGCTTTGACTGACACGTGCAACCATTAGCGGTGCGCGTGAGTCAACTTTCCCTTGTCTCACATGTCATTGGAAAATTGAGAAAACTATACATACATAGGTCTGGGTAGGGATTATAATATAGTAGGCTTGAAGGCTTCATGATCTAGATCTGAATTTTAAAAATCAAACTTGAGGGATCTCATCCACTTACTCGTCAAAACAAATCACGATATAGTGAGAAGTCAAACCAATAGCAAGTCCTAAATAGATTTGGTAGAAGCTCCAATCGTATCCACGTGCCTAAGCAGCGAGCTCTTACTCCGTACGTACACATCAAATCTAAAGGTTAACGCCCACTATCTGAATAATACATTCATACATCTAACTAACATACTCAATCATATCAGATATTCATATCAATCCATATCATGATTTTTTAAGCTACGTTGCAATTAATTAATAATTTACGCAAAAAAAAATTTATTTACAAAAATAATTTACTATGTCAATCAATCAAATTATTATCAATTTACGTACACTTGTCGTGCTAATAATTATCAATTTTAAATAATTAGGTCTGAGTTAATTATACCTTGCATCGCCGATGATTGGTGACGACTAGAGATTGTTGGGCAGTTTGAGACTTGAATTGGGCACCTGACAGCTTCTAAAGTTCAATCGAGTGTGGCTAGAGGAATTTGGTGAAAATCTAGTGTATTCCACCAAATTCAATTTCTAGCAATTTTAGGCAACTTTTTCAAAGAGGTGGTTGGGGTTGTGGGTCGGCACCAACTCAGTAAGCTCGACACAACCACGGTGATGGTGGGGTGACAGAGGTGGCGATGGTCAGGGTCAATCGACGTGCCCTATCAGCCTTTGGCCGGTCTCGGTGGAGCGGCGCGATTGGCAGCAAAACAATGTTGGGAGTGCAACGCGAGCGCACACTAAAATATAGCGCGTCCTAATGCGTTATCTGACCTTAAAACACAGTAAAATATCATAATATATAATACACCCAATAATATCAAAATGACATTTTTTTATAGCTAACAACCCACTCAAACTACTATATAACGCGTCCTACTGCGTTATCTGACCTAAAAATAATTTTATAATTAAATACATAAAAAATATTGTATACTATCATATACAATGATAACTTATTTCTTATCATTTTTTACGTTATCATCATATACTCGGGTATACTTGACTCTCATCGCTTATAACACATGGTCGGTTCAGTGCAGCACGCGTGTGATAAAATTGATTCAACTTGAACCGATGGCTGAATTGACTGGTTCATTAATGTAAAACTCAAACTCGAGTCACATGTTTTACATTTTACCTCGTTCTTTCCCGTTGTTAGTTATTTTTTTCAGAACAATGGAATTCTTGCTATTTGACCTATTTGCTAGAAATCACCTTTCTTGGATTTATGGTAGTTTGTGTGCAAAAAGTTTTGTCTAGTTGATGAAAGCTTTGAGGATGGCTGCTGAAAATGCCCATATCCTGGCATTTATCCAATTTCTATTTTTGATGAAAATTTTGTTGGATTACTTTTTTTTTCCTCTTTGACTTAGGTTTTACCGAAATTAAGATGATTTTTGAAACCTTTGAAAAAACGTGCTCTTGACCCTGCCGATTACAAGCAGGGAGCACATTTTTTGTTTCCAAAAGGCAATGAGAGGTCATGGAAGAGAAACATTACAATTTTGCCCATCAATTGCTGATAGGGCTTCAGGAGATGGAAACACAGCAGGAGTGTCTGTCAAAGGCAAGTGTTCAATGTTACTAAATGCGTCGGTTGGTTACCTGTGGCATGTAAATATATGAAATTTATTATTATATTGCAGAGCACACCCTCGATAAATCCCTGGTCTCTTTCAAGATGTTATGAATCGCCTTGTTCAGCTACGAATTATGTCAGTCAAGCCATATTCTTGTATGATAATTTTTTACCATGAGGCAAGTTTGCTTAAGATTATGCCAATCGCCTAGTTCACTCCCAACGTTTTATTGGCTAGATTGTGAAGATATTTTTGTTTGCTTACTTTTAAATGTTTGCAAAGGGTGATCATTCACATCCACACATGTTTCCTTCATGGTATGGGCTGTTTGTGTTTTTTCCCTCAATGAGTGTGCCATGGTCTTTGGCAGAGTATTTGGAATAGATTATCCTAGGAATTTTAATGGCGCTCTCAAACTTTCTCTTACTGCTGGGTATGTTTATCTTTTAAGCTATTGAAAAGCGCCTTTATTGGATAGAGCATTCCTGAATGTGATTAATAAAAGAATGTTAGGCTTCAAAATCTGGTGTTGTACTGGATCGATAGTCAGAGAGCTCATTATCTGATGACCTTGAAACTGTGCCTAATGTGCTAAAAATTCATCAATTGTATAATGGAGTAAATGGCGGAGAAGACTCTATTAATTAGAAAGCTAAAGGAAAATTATATTCAAGCAGCTTTCTAATCTAGTATGGCGGTGCATGCCCCTGTATCATAGAACCTCCAACTGAGTACCCCAAAATGTAACATGAATGAAATGGAAAATAGGGCATAAAACAATAAAGGGTATCTGTGCTTACCAGCTCCGCTTTTTGCTTGCATTAATGTTAAACATAAATTTTATCAGTTTTTTTAATTCTACATACCTTTGATGCAAAAAATATTACTGAATGAAGCTCATTTGAGTTGTCAGGATAATTTGTGTCTCAATTTTCAATTTGAATATGATGTATGGTCAAATCTTGATGTACAGCTAATTTTATATTTAACCTAGCCAATCTAATGATCAAATAGTATTGCAGCGCGTAACTAGTAAAGTAAACAAAACTCATGAAAGGGAGCATTTTTTTTCACCAGATGAGAGGAACAAAGATTGGTTAGGTGCTAATCATGGCTGTCATGTAAAACCCAACCTTACTTGAATCACGTTTTCTGTTAGCATATGTTTCTGAAAGCAATGTGCTGTTTCACTTCTTTCCGCATCCATCATTTCATTTATCAGTGTTGATTTGATGTTTATAATAAAATCCCAAACATTTGCTTCTTGTGACTTTTTGTCATCATAGATTTACTTTAAACTTGCCCAAATAACTGACCAAGAAAATAATGCTCTCAAACGAGAGAACAGTAAACAGTAGACGCAATCATGATTCATAACCAAGAGCAATAAGCCTTCGCCTTCATAGATATTCTTTCTTTTCAGTTTTATGATATTTCTTAATTAAGAAAAAAAAAACTTTTTTGTCTTTCATCCCTCCCCACTTTAGAGCTGTTCATTCTGCTGTTCAGATAATTTAGTACATAAACTCTCATTTTGAATGCTAATGTCTCCAGTTATTTACCGGAATATGGTCTTTGTTTTTTGATAGAACACCTCTCTTCTATTATGGAAAGAGTTTACTGGTATTATTTGAATTCGATAATTAATATTATTCCTTCTGTGTTAACAGATCTGTAATTGTTGTTCAAGGTAGACGTGCAGACTTGTCTAAACATGCAATCTCTTCCCTTCTCAAACAACGAATTCTTGTTACTTGTACGAAGTATTGTGCATAGATATCTGCATCATCTGACGATTCCCATCTTCCTCTTGCACATCAAAAGGCCGGTGCATCTCCTTTATCTTGGTGTCCGGGTCTGAGTTGCCGTTCGAGTCGTGGACACCATCCACCGCGCCCTCAACATGTTGGTGCTATTCCTACCGGTGTAGTCTTATCAGCTTCCCAAAGTCGTCCACATCTGTCACCTTCTAATAGTGCACAGCCACTTTTTACGGCAGCACCTGTGACATTTCCTGTCCCTGTCCCTCTGCCGCCCTCGATCACCTGGGAACCAGCTCCCCCCACGACCTCATCCTCTAGTGCCTGGAACTGCCTCCAAGCTCTGGTCAGTTGGAATCAGCACAACTTGCAGTAGGTGATACAAACTCAACAATGGAGGCCTCAGGTCAATCAGAAAGCACTAGTTGGTCTGGAACAACAGAAAATGGAGCAAGTTCTTCCATTGCATCATCTGAGGACGCACCGGAAGATAGAGACCAAAATCCAGACTGCAAGGGACATTTTTACCAAAGAAAAGCCAGTTGATAGTTGAGTTAGATATGTGAGGCTGTTGAGCTAAATTATTTATCTGAGGCATTTTGTCATTTAGTTTGAGAACGAGAAGGGCCCAAACTGTGGCCGAACTTGGACCAAATGTAAAGAGCGGCAGAGAGAGTGGAGATGCTGGCATCTTCCACATAAAGCTTTTGTCACGGATTAACTTCAAATTTGCACTGCACTAGGTTAGTTCCTTCTTGTTTATATACTGTTTCTTTAACACAGTCATTTCTATGAATGAACGCAGGATTTATATAGCACATGGTAAAAAATAGCTCGTTCAAATTGTTGTTCTGCTTTTGGCTAGCACAGGTAGTCAAATTGCTGTCTAATGATGATTATTTGAAAAGTTGGTAGCCTTACATAATAAAAACCTTACATGAAAAGCATACAATATTCCTTCATAAAATGAAGAATTGAGGGATTATGGCCACAAGTACCATTTATCTTTCAAGATGATTCCAGAGAATTTCTGTTCCATGCTAGCTGCATATAGATCTCATTTTCTGAACCGTGCAGAGATCTATTAGAAGTATTAAGTTTAGTAGACTCTCTCCTCCTTATGCTTACGGCTTGTTCAAACTCTATGAAAAACAGTGCACGTATTTGTTCATCAAAATTGTAGGGAGTGACGGTGAAAGAGACGGGAAAAGCTGTTTGGCGATCCGGGGGGAAGTAGAAGAATGCAATGTAATAAGCCCAAGCTATTAATCTCTTGTATTATGATCATTCTCTAGCGCAAGCTACTCATCTCTTGTATTATGGTCATTCTCTTGTCTTGACAAAAATTAGTTGAAATTCTTAATCAATCGATGAGTGAGTTTTGCTAACTGGACAGAAGCCCAAATTTAGTCACCTAAATCCTAATGTTCTTCCCGTTATTGCCATCTAAGACTCGAGCATAGGTCTCGGGACGCCTCCCTGCCATTCTTATTGATTGGTTGACGTTTACTATATTGCAAGGTTCTCCTATCCTCTGGAATGTTGAAATGGTTGCCGGCAAGAGAAAAACAGAGAGATAATAATTGTTGAATTTATCTTACATCATATATTTAGAGGTTATTTGTGACTTATATATAAGTTAATAATAAAATTTTATTTTTTGAGCTAATTTTTTAATTAAGAAAAGCCTTTAAGGGCCCGTTGGGCCTAATAATAATATCAAATATAGTTAGTTTTGATGTTGACTTGGTTTGCCTCAATGTAGGCCGATCTGAATTAAACTATTTTAAAATTTTATTATAACATGTAAACTTAATATGTGGTGAGGCGAAAATGATTTAGATAGTAATTAGTCTGAATTGGAGTTTCATAGAATTTTATTATAATATGTGAGTCTTTAGTGTGGTGAAAGGGAGATAATTTGGATAATATGACTATAAAAAGAAAATTATTGGGTTTATTTTGCATCATATCTAAAGGTAACTGAATTATATATAGACTAATAAAATATATTAAGCTAACTTTTAAATAATAGAGACTTTAACAACTTCCCTTCTAGCGCCCCGTTAGGCCTAACTACGATGTCTACATCTTTCACTAAAATAATTGACGAGGATCAAATATTCCTTAATTCCAAACTTGTTCGGGGTGTGGTGGGCAAGTACAATCAATGCATGTCTACCCATGTCTTTGGGTCTCCTATCAACTGAAATAATTTTGGGCTTCAAGTTCCGTAGACTCCAATTATTTCAGAATAAACAAGGGAGCACTTGATTGCTGATTCATACATCTCTTATATCCCACCGAACTCACTGACCGCATTTGCAATATGAGGAGATAAATTGGACATGACTTTCCAACGTCTGCTTCTCTCCTCAATCATGCAATGGCTGCTTGAACGTGGTCCACCCGTGTCTAACACTACCAAAAACGTCATAGAAGGCGATTTCGGCGTTATCTTCTCTCAACTCCATGGACATGAAACCTTGCCCATCGTAGAAGAAGTTGAGGCCTCCCTGCTGGTCTGCTCTCGCATCCCCTATCCAAGCCTTCAATCCACCCCCGCTTGTTAGGAACTGCATTTCACTTCATTTCATAGTACAGTATACTTTCATTATATTGTTACTATGCCGTCATTATATTATAAGGTACTAATTGGTTATATGTACCTTTCAATGTCACTAATTCGTTGGAGACAATGGTCATGGCCGTTTATGTAGAAGTCCACTTGGTATGCCTGAAAATTATATATGATGAGAAGAACGTCAAAATCTATTAAGTTGCCATCCAACCTACTAAGCATACTCATTTATAATCCCAATTAATACTAAATAGCAGTGCCTAATAACCTATAGTTTCAAGTTGATAAAGATTATAATCGTTATCGATAGTCGTTATGAGCTTTCAATTCGATGAATACGTCATGCCTTCACCGATACAACCTTCTCAATGGGGCATGCATATTTTCATCAACACAAGTGAATCTCACATGGTGTGACTCTGGAATGATGATTTTTTAACCCATCGAAGATGATGATAATATAGTTGGGGCAAAAAAGAGGATATCTGATTGGACTATAAAAAAATGATAATTAGTAAGTATTGTGCCCGCTCAAATTTTACTTCAGAGACGCCGACAAATTGAAAGACGATCAACATTCCTCAATGATATCAAGGTAAAATAGTCATAATCAATGGATGTGTGTTTAATTGTAACTACTTAACTTTCTATTAGCATTTGCATTATAATTTTGTTTTGGAATTTTATAAAGAAGGTAATAAAATATCACATCATTTTGAAAACTTGAGTAGTCACCGCCCTTTCTCTAGCTTGTTTGCCTGTTACAAATACAGAACAATTCACGCATAAGAAATTCGAAAGTGGAATTGTGAAGGAATAAAAAAACCCTCACCTGACAATTTCTTTGTAATTAAATAAGGAAAAATGAGAGAAGGTGCATAATTTTCTTATATACTTCATTTATTTTTACGTACGAGCTGGCTCGATTATATTATAGGACCATTATTATTTACGTAAACGTAAACTTGCCCCCGTATATAAAAACTTTTGCTCTTTTTGCCATCATTCAAGATAATAATACAGTGAGTATAATGGGGCCACATATATCAATATATACTTCACCCTTATTTGTTAGAATTGTTAGAACATCATTGACGGTGTAGGAAAAAATTTGTCCCACCAATTGCCTCCTACAAGTAAATTGTGGGCATTTATGTCGAAGTCACGCAAGCCGATTACGAAAACAAATTAAAAAAAAAAATGAAAGAGGAGAACGTACCCGGAGCAGTGGAAGAAGACGATGAATGAGCTCCTGAGTATCGCCATGGTGGCCAACACTACGGATGGGGTAATGACCAACCACAACTTTCCATTTTGCTCTACACTCTCTTAGTCCCAACTCCAAATCCTATAGCAAAAGCAAGACCACTCATTTAGCTAGTCTCATGATCATACTGTTGTGAAAAACGGGTAATTTTCACCAAAGATAACTAGTTCACTGTGAGAACTATTACCTAGATGACAAGCGTGAAAACTACTGTACTAAATAATTACCCCAAGATAAAATTCCCAGGAAAGTTGGTGGGACACGATAATCCGCTTAAAAACCAACTCCTAGACAGAATTTTATCAAGACAAGTAATATAAATAGCACAATAATTAACACCAACTATACCCGACAATAGCTATTAAATAGACAAGAAAAGAACAAGAACAAACACCAGAATTTAACGAGGTTCGGCAATTGCCTACGTCCTCGGACACTACCAAAATAATATTTCACTAAAGAGAAATATTACAAAGAGAGAAAGAACAAATTACCAATGGTAGAATGAACAATTACCAATGGTAAAAAGGGAAGTTGGTAAC
>JAVDBV010015095.1:0-32345 GCA_032619315.1 Piper longum
CGAGATATACGCATGATCAGAATATATATATATATATATATATATATTCTGATCATGCGTATATCTCGTACTAGATACCCAACACGGATCCAGAACATATAAGGTATACAACGCGTAGCGAACTTTCTTGCAAGAATGGGAAGACGGCTAGAAATCAACAGTTTCATGTACATCTTTTTTCTATCTGGAGGTGGCTGGCATTGGTGAAATGTTTTCTTTTCTGCTGAAAATATGCGATTGCTTTCAGAAGACGACGACTTCTAACTTCTAAGGAGGCCTTCATTGCTTGCCCCCACAACATGTCCTTATGTCAAAGATTTGGCCGCTTGCATGGCAAACTCTTCTTTATCCTCTTTAATCCTCATAGTCTCGTCACCAAGATTTCTATCTCGTTCAACTCCAATATTTTAGCCTATAAAAAAAACATTGAGTCAACTTTTGAGTAAGATGTGTAAAATGTGAACCTTCTAGTTTTGTCTGTATAGTTAGCCGACTGTGGTGAACGTTCGTGAGGTAGATGTGATGCAGCTAAGAATATCTACGATATTTCCTGATCAAATGTTCATTGTAAGTGCTTATCACTTTCATTTTCAGATACGCTGTATATATAAAAATCTTCCTATATATCCTTCTTTCTTGGCCGAATTCCATGAACTTTAACTAGATCCACTTGGATTCCCACTACAAATGTCCTATATCTCAACATCAATAAAGGTAATTCTCAGATGCTGATTTCTGGCAGCGATGGATTGAACTGATTTGTCACCCGTGAGGCCACCAGCAATCCAGACAAAAAATTCCTGGTTTCGGGTCGTCTTCTTTTGCACCTTTATCTATATGTTTTGAGCTAAATTCTCAGTTCGGTAAAGTGGAGGGCTACTGCATGCTGACATCCAGAGTAAAGGGCAGCTAGCCAATTAGGCAAGGAAGGTACATGGAAGTGGAGAGCCGAAATTCAGAAGCAATTTATACTTTATAATTTGATGTATATCTTTGGCATGAGCCGACGTGTTGGACCACAGTCGGAACCACAGTTGGAACCACGGTGGGCGTCTGTCTTTATAAATCAGAGTAAAGTCTTTTCTATTTTCTCATGTGGGGACAATGGCAGACATGGAGCCTCCTCTCCAAACTCTTCCATCCGTTTTAAATTGACTCTAAACATTTGGTGAAGAAGACACCCATCCTCCCCTGCCTTCCTCTATATCATCTTGCTGCCATATTTTAGCTTACCATACCAACAAGTTCCAGGTAAGATGGATATCTTCCACCTATTTGCACTGACAGATTTTATTTATTTTTTGGGTAATTTCATCTGAGATCTTGCATGCATTTAGATGAAGTCAAATGTCTGATTGGTTCTCAAGTTGTATTGATGGTGTCTGTGAATGTTTCTGAAAGATTACTTGAAATGCTGACCATGAGCGGTCTATATATATATTGGTGTTGATTGTGGTAGCTAGCTTGCCAATTCAACTGGGAGAAATTCTGCAAAAGTTATGACTTATATATCACCGACTGTCGGTTTCCCAAGCATTTGTTATTCAATTTTGTTTGTTATTTATAAACCTTAGAGAAGTCTCTTTAACACTCTTATCTCTTCGTTTTAAAACCTACTGTATTAGCTGTCATGAAACCGGGCTTTAAAAATTATTTGTTCGTCCATTGATGTGTACCCAAGATGCTTGGGGTGACAGCATTTGGCCATGTTCATTGCAATTCACGTTATTGATTACAAATATTACCTCATGAAAAATGTTAAGGCACCTGTACCACATATATATTGATCACTACATGACTTGTGCATTGTAGCATTTCTCTGTACTTACATACTTCCATCAACAAGTAATAAGCAGTATAAACTAACAAGCATATGTTGTAGCACTAGCAAAACGGATGACCCAAGTTATGTCCTACATGTTATCTTAACCAGCATATTCATTAGAACATTTCTGCTGGTTGTTCTTGCTCTCAACATGTGGTAGTTGTATTTAGAAGCGGTTAACTCTCATTTTGATCCAATGGGGAACGCTTAAAATGCCAGTGATGAGGAACAAATAATGTGACTGGCATGTCTGCTTGCTCCTCACCAATCAAACGCCGAAAACTTTTCGATTGATCTATATTCATATTCATCTATGGTAGTCACTTGGGCATTTTAAAAACGCCGAATTTGTTTGCTTTGTATAATTTACGCGGGCCTAACTTCTATGTTCTAAGGGAGTTGTCACTTTCTATGTTTAATAAGTTGTCGAACAACTCATGCCACATGGTATGGACAGGATTAATTAGCTCAGATTTTTTTTTAGGACAACATTATTTTACGATCAAAAGTCTAAGGTAGATGTTGAATACAACACGGAAATTGTTGCGCACAGTCGCCGTTTTTATTCCTCATCTTGAAGAAATCAGCTGTGATGCTTGTGTCTGTCATTTCTTGAGCTATATATATATATATATATATATATATATATTAGCTTACAGCACCTAAGTCTTGCTTTGCATCCAGGCCGACCTCTATTTCCGAATCGGAAACACTGATCTTGTCAAAGAGTACTATTGTTTTCCTTATAGTTTTAGCCAATCTTTTGAATCTGGAAATCTGAGTACGCTCTCCCTAAAGCACTTTGCAAGCAGATAACTTCTGGTAAGGATGGTTTTCTTTTTTTTCCTGTATGGTTATAAGTTGGTTTGTTTCTTTTTCCTGAAACAGATCAAATTTTGTGTTAGCTAAGCTGGTTTGCATGTGTGATAGGTGTGTGAGTGAGAATTGAACTGGTGGTGGCTAGTTTTGTTGTCAAGTGTATGCATGTCTATTATGTGTTTGTGATGCATGCTGCATGTTCTCAAGTCCTAACCAACAAGAAGCTTATGAATCATATTTATGGCATGTACCTTAAAGTACTCCACCAAGCTAATTGATTTGAGCTTACTAGGTGTTCGTGCTCATGGAAAGCGTCAGAATTAATGATTCAAGAACTACAGATCAGAATGGTTTTGAACTTCCTTCTCTGTTCAAATTCATGGAATCCAACTCAGTGGCTGGTTTTGACAATTCTCCTGACAAGTCTTACTTAAAAACCTCTAAGGACCAACCCAACGAAGCGACAAAAAGCTCCTTATCAAAATCATCAATGGAGAATATGGAGGTAGGCAGACAACACTCTGTTTCAATTAGCGTGCCTACTTCTCCTGCATTGAAGAACATGGCAAAAACAAAAAGGGTCCTGTTTAGTGACAGGCAAGAGGAGGAGGCCAATTTGAGCAGTAGCACAACAGGAACTCCTCATGTTGTAGGTGATCAGAATCCCCAACAATTGAAGTTCTATTCGCAACCAATGCCTATGAGCAACCAACATGAAAAGGCTGGAAAGAAGAATTTTGCTTACACTTCCCAAGAACAGAACAGAAGCACTAGGACAAATAGGCTTCAAGATAAACAGTTTGATTCGTTCAAGACATGGTCTGGTAAGCTAGAGAGACAAATGTCAAACTTAGTTGGCAAGCCTCCAGAGCAAGAACAAGACATCAATTTGCCTCGGCCAAACTCACATGAAGCAGTACCTGTGGGCCGCTACTTTGATGCCTTGGAAGGGCCTGAGTTGGAAATTCTAAGGGTAGGTAACATACTTAACTGGTATCAATTCCAACTGCTATTAGTTTATGGTTTGTGTCACTTGTTTGACAATCTATTTCATCTTGTGTCAATACCCTTAACAGGCGTCAGAAGAAGAATTGGTGCTGCCAAAGGACAAGCCATGGCCATTCCTACTACGCTTCCCAATATCAGCATTTGGTATCTGCCTGGGCATTAGCAGCCAAGCAATCCTATGGAAAACATTGGCCACATCTTCATCATCGGAGTTCCTTCACATTAGTCCATATGTGAACTATGTCCTTTGGTGTCTCGCAATTGCTGCAGCAGTCATTGTATCAATCATCTACTCCCTCAAAATTATTCTCTTCTTTGAAGGTGTCCGACGAGAATATTACCACCCAATTCGAGTCAACTTCTTCTTCGCACCGTGGATTACTAGCATGTTCTTAATACTCGGCCTCCCAACACAGATATCCAAGACAATACCACACTTCATCTGGTACCTGCTCATGGCACCGATCTTGGCACTGGAGCTCAAAATCTATGGACAGTGGATGTCAGGTGGGCAACGAAGGCTCTCCAAAGTGGCGAACCCATCAAACCATTTGTCCATTGTTGGCAATTTTGCGGGTGCACTGTTGGGTGCATACATGGGGCTCAAAGAGGGACCGCTATTCTTCTATGCAGTGGGTGTGGCACACTACATAGTTCTCTTTGTTACACTCTATCAAAGGCTCCCAACCAACGAGACGCTCCCAAAGGAGCTACATCCGGTCTTCTTCTTATTTGTTGCAGCACCAAGTGTGGCTTCCATGGCATGGGCAAGGCTTCAAGGCAGCTTTGATTATGGGTCAAGAATCTGCTACTTTGTGGCCTTGTTCTTATATGCATCCCTGGCTGTTCGTGTCAACTTCTTCCGAGGATTCAAGTACTAGTCGGTCTTATAAACTTCTTGCATACAAAACTCATTTTATTGTCGCAAATGTTGATTAGTTCTACCACTCATGCTTATGGTAGGTTCTCGCTGGCATGGTGGGCGTACACCTTCCCAATGACAGGGGCGGCCATCGCAACCATCAAATACGCAAACGAAGTTCAAAACTCAGTGACAAAAGCCATGTTGGTTGCACTATCGGCAATCGCCACCTTCACTGTTTCGGCCCTGTTTCTGTCCACTCTTATCCATGCTTTTGTGCTGGGGGACCTCTTCCCCAATGACATTGCCATTGCTATCAGTCACAGGAGGCCTACGGGTCGTCGGAGTCGGCGCTCGCACCAGCGTTCTGAAAGTGCAGACGCAAAGGACGTTGAGGCTGCTGTCAACGGGGTTGCCTATGCCCTCTGAATTCTCTAATCAGGAATTAGCTGATCACCCTTGTTTTTCTGAGTCCAAAACTCAACGGTGGTGCTAGCTCTTCTCTAAGCATGCTCAACTTCTGATCAATCCCCGCTAACTAAGCCAGTATAAAAAGATGTTCACACTCACCCGGCCAAGTGTTTCGTGATTCCGAGATGCCTTGGAGCATACCATGAGTGACTAAAGTGAATGTTGGGAAGAAAGGGATGAAGAGAAGGAACATAGAGGCAGTGACTGCATAGTTTTGTGGTGCAACGGCTGCATTCTTCATTTTTTTTGTGCCAAAAATTATAAATATTTGCAATAAATCATGTTCGATTTCGTTTTTTTTTTTTGGGTTTATTTCTACGAGCTTGTTGATTTTTATTCTGCCTTGAGATGTGCAAAGTCTCAGGAGATGTTTATCCATATATCAGCTAAGATGCAGTGATCACCTAAATCGAAGGCTCAAAGCAAAGATAATCACGTCAACGTTGTCACAACATTTTTTTTAAAAAAAGTGTTGCATCATGTTAGGACAATCATTAACGTCGATTTGTATTTTGTAAGCTGCGGATATTATATAGCTTGTTCAATGATATATTATTTCTCTAAGTTTGTGCATAAAAGTAAATTCAATAAAATGTACAAACAACAATATATATATATATATATATATATATATATATATACATTACATTCACCTACATTTGTGGCTTCAACTCACTAACAACATGTCAAATCAACTCACTAACAACAAGTGAAATTTAATTTATAGTATATTCACGGTGAAATATTATTCATGTCAATTTACTTTCACAACATCAATTAGATTCATAATTTCACTAACCCCACCCAACCCCTGGAATAACACCATTGTCAAGGGGCAAGGTCGGACAACCGCTATGATACCGCCTCTAAAGCAGGTCATATCACAAACAGATAATTTCATGCAACCGATGTTCGCGAGCCGGCTCGCTCGAATAAAACTCGACTCAGCCGAGCTATACTCCAGCTCAAATTAGGCTTGGCTTGTTGGTGCTCGACTCGAACCCATGAGTCGGGCTCAGCCTGTAGGAGATGGATCGCGAGCCAGCCCGGCTCATATCTGAACCCGAGCTCGGCTGGAGAAGGGCTCACCTTTACATGAATTATAATGGGTCCAAGTTTGTCCTTTAACTAAATCCAAGCCCAAGCCCATGGTCCAAGCCCATAGTGGAAATGAGGATGATTGAGTACTGTAAGCGGATTAGGGGATAATGGCCTTTAATATACTCATATCAATATCAACGCGAATTTGTCAAGTCTGAAAACCAATCCGATAAAAAAATGCCACACTTATAAAACAATTATTTATTTTTATATATAATATAATAAAATTAACAAAAAATATCATTTTAATAATTAGGAAAAATATGTTTACAATATGATATCTATTTAACGTGAATATATATGGATCTAGTCACTTAAAATTGTGCTTAGTCTGAATATTTCCATAATATTTTTATATTTGAATAGTCACTATTAATGTTATCCAGACCCAATCAGGTCAATCCTGATCGAATTTACTGATGTTCCATGTCTAAACCATTCTTATCCTTACCTAAAAGTCAAATTAAGGGTTCGCAAGTCAAAAAATATTTATTTATTATTAACCACTTGTAACCATTGCTGTGATAATTAGTTTGAACTCGTCCGATTTAGCCAACTCAACTCGACTCTCGTAGAGATCGAATCAAAATGACATATCTATACTAAATCTCTAAAATTGGTCTTTAAATTGCCCGATTCAAGCCAATTTTGACGGATTCATGAATGTTTCATAAATCATCATTATTATAAGATTTTTTATATTTTAATAGTTGATAATTATACAATAAGTAAATATAATATATGTAAAATATAAGCCAATTTATAATCTTCTTATTACTCATATTTTATCCTTGTTTATGATATTTAGTACTTCAAAGTTTATAAAATTTGTTCAAAAATATTTTACTTTGTAAACAACTATAATTTGATAAAAATATTTAGTTTAATATTTTTTATTTTTAATTTTATTATGTCAGATTAATTATTTTCATATATATATATATATATATGTATGTAATTTTAATAATCTTGTTAATTAAAAATAAGCTAAAAACCAGTTTGAATAGGTTCGATTCAAATTTTTTAAAAAAATCCAATTCAATTGCAGCATTCTGATTTTTACCCATAATTAATTGAATATTTTATAATTAATATAAAACAAATTCAATCCGCTTATTCGTTAACAAGTAAATATTTTAATCCTGAATATTCTACTTTGACTTAAACTGCTTAACTTACATTTTAATTTTCTCCTTCGTTAATCCATCCCGAATGAAGTTCCTATTTTCCCGTATATGCTTTGGAAAAAAACAAATCAAAACATAAGCTGTCTCGTTCCCTTTGGCCGTCCACTTACTATCAGTGTCCCTCTCCACACCTGGCTTCCTGTCTCTCTCCCTAGCTAGCCGCCATTAAACCTCACACATACTCCTAGCAATGAAAGTCTTTAGATCCCTTTGAGATGCTAACATTTCAATCTCTCTTTCTATCAGTGCTCCATACCATGTAACTAAAAAAAGCGAGAGAAACACAAGCTAAATAATGTAAGGTGATCATTATATCTTGCACAAACTGTTCTGATCTTCTAACCTATCTCAGCGATGATATATAGTCTTCTCTTCATACTTGTCTTCCAGCTCATCCTGGCCCAGAACATACTTCAAAGGTCTAACAGTGCAATAATGTTCATTTCTATATATGCTGAGCAGTGGGCAACATATATTCTATCCAGAAATGGTCCCCTCGATCAGATGCTCTTCTCGCAAGACATGAAAACCAGCTCGTTGAAATTAACTACAATGCCATGCATATCGTGAACAAGTCCTGCTGCAAAAACATACATTCCGGCCCCCACACAGCATACTTTTTAGAAGAAACAAAAACAGCGGCCATGACAGTCAAACCAGCCATGCATTACCATGGAGGACATGGAAAAGAAGTTGTAATGCTACAGACAAGCATAGAGACGCATTCCCTATCGATTTCTTACCATTTCATTAATGCTTGTCTATGTCTCTGCCTCATGCTTTCTTCCCATGTGAATTGTGACACAAATTCTCCTCCTTATCCCATCTTGTCTTCTTCCATACGTTCTTTTGTAACAGATAATTTCCTCTTCCTTTTCGGGGACCAGAAGTTGGTGCTATTTTATATATACTGTTTGGAGATCATCATGATGTTAATCAGATGCCAAAGCCTGATTATCTATGTCCACTATCCATCTATGATAAAAATATCAGACGTCATGTCGATTTTCATTCATAATCTGTTCAAGAATAGACATAATGAGCCTGACCCATGTCGTAAGCTAATCTAATTATGATTTTTAGCTGATCTAATGATGTGATTTAACATGTTTATGGTTCATATATGGTGGTGATCATTAGGATGGCCTACAAATCTTCTTTCACGGGATTAGGTGGCGTTAATCAAAGTAGTTTGGTTAATTGCCAGATTAAAAAGTTGTCACAAGTGGCAGATTACAGACAGAAATTAGAGGTTGAGTTTTTTCGGTTGTCCTGCTTGGTACTAGTGTTACTGTTCATATGTAGCCATGGCCAAAATAGAGAGAACTTGAGTTTTATAAGTAAACAATATTAGAGCTGATACATAACATGCGTACCTATGGCGTCACAATTACGTGCAAAACTTAATCTTTGGGAAGAGTAATTAAGTAGCTTAATAATATTATTGTTTTCACTATAAAAGATTTAACTTTGCGAGGTGGGTGGCCGTTCTATAAAGAGCAATAATATGCTAGTAAGGAAACTACCATTTATTAAATATCTTTAATGAAAGTTCTGAAATTTTATTAATAAATAAGTATTATCACCCATCAATATTCAATAGCTTTTGGATCTTACAACAAATATTAACTATAAGACTTTACAAGCTAATTTTTCTTCTTCTATAAACTACAACAACATTAACCAACATTAATGCAGATTAGCATATGCTTATAGTTCACTGGTCTGTTTCTTCCGTTTAATTTATAAGCTAATTTGAGCTCATTGATCATCACATTTTCTGGTGTTCTGACTCATCCCCATCGACTCCGAGCTAACTAGTTTACATAATAATAAGATTTTAGACGTTTTGCAGTTATTTACAAATGAATATAGAGAAAATAATAAAACTAAAAAATTTAAAATTATATATAATAATGATCTTAAATATGGTTACTGTATATAATAAGAAAATGGGCTTATTTATCTTTAAATATGTATACAAATTAGAAACGCATAGATAAACATGTATAGAACAAAACTCGACTAGTTCAATTATCGCCATGGAACTTGTGATTCGCGAACATCGATCATGTGAAGTCCATGACAACTAACTTACAAATGTTCAGCAAACGTTTTTCTTACGCCGATAGTAATATGGTTGCGTAATTCTCGAAGAAAAGTGATTGTCGTCTTGGAGCCATTGCTCGTGATTCATGGCAAGAAGCTACTTATCATGTACACATGAAAGAAATTCATGAATGCTCCATCCGTCTCTTTACGTTCGTGAACTATAAGACATGAGTAGGGTCTGGCTGCCCAATTTATAATATCAAGTGTTCTCTAGAAGATCAGTAAAAGTTTGGTTGAGTAATCAAGACGTTAATCAATGACAAGAATGGTTTAATCTGGTTCAACCTGTGATTGATTTGGTACAAGTTCCATTTCTAAAATCTACACAAATCTCTACACATACCATCTCCAAATTAGTATTAACAGACAAGGGCATGCATTCATTTGGTACAAGCAAGAACACATTATAATCTGCACAGAAAAAAAAAGGAATGCGAAAATAGGAAGGAGTACAATGGAAAATGGATTCCATCCCATCATCTTCTTCATTCTTCCATGCATCACTTATCTTTCTTCTCAAAGCAGCTTAATTTCACTCTGCAAAATTAAAAAGAAAAATGCGTAGGAATACCAAAGTTTCATTACTATATTATAACTTTGAGAAGACAAGAAATTAACCAAACAAAAATTAACTTATAACGTTTAGAAAACCTCTTTTTTCCTTAGCTTATAAAGCCTAGTTTAGGATTAATCATACCTGGGATGTTTTACAAAATCAGAACTTAATTTGAGATTTTTAAGATCATAATTTAATTTAAGATTTATGTCTTCAACACCCAATTTTATGAAAAATTATAAAAGGAAAAAGATTGAGAGCAATGATAAACTACTAACCAATAGACTTCTTGCAATGAAGAACAGCCTCATAGATGAAGCTCTCCACATTGGAGTCCATTACCACCTCCCCAAGAAGCAAATCTCCGGCGTCCGAGGTGCTGTTCGCCCTCGCCGACGTCGACAACGACTCCGGGCAGCTCACCGTCTCCGGACCGACCTTCCCCGCCGCCGGCCTCCTCCCCCGGCCCCGGCCGCCGCACCTGCACAACGGCTTAAACAGCGCCAAGCACTTCTTCCACACCTTCTTCGACCACCTCCGCCACCTCTCCAGGACCGGCCGCTTCGTTGCACCGCCGGAGGACGGCCGTCCGGGGAGCACATCGAGGCTGGTGGCGGTGGCGGTCTTGGCGGCCTCGTGATCGACATGGAGCAGTGGGGGTGGTTGTGGTGGAGGGGAGAGAAGGTGGAGGGGGAGGAGGAGGCCGTTGGAAAAGAGCTGGTCGGCGTGGAGGAGAGGCGCAGCCGGTGGGGAAGCTCCTACGCCGAAGTCGAAGTCCCGCCCGGCCTCGCAGCTTGGCCGGCGAGAGCCCAGCCACCTCTCCTCGACGTCGAAGAAGGCGGCCTCTTCGTCTGCTTCGACGTCACCGGCGATGGTCGCCGGAGTTTGGTTGATGAGCCAAGCATAGGAGAAGCTGTCGTTGGCAGGTTGCTGAGAGCTCTCCATGGAAGCTTGCATACCAGCGATATAGGTGAGGAGTCAATACTCAATTTATGTGATTTTTTAGTTTGCTGGCTCTTTCTTCTTCTCCAGAATTGTGAAAATGTGATAAGAATAGTGAGGAAGGTTGATAAGATGTTTATTTGTTGCAGTTTAGTGATCATAGATGGTATATAAAGAAGGGAGGCCCTACCATAGGGTTTTCATTATGTAATCTTCTCAACCAGTCTTTATCATTTTTTTTTGTCAATATATGATAAGAAAAAGAAAATTTTATAAAATGTCACACCTTGGGATGTCACAATTACGCCCAAAATTCAAAATTTTAGATAGTAGCCTAATTTTTCGATATCTACTTGCTATGCATTTTTTACTGATTGTTTCAAATTAAATTGAAAAAAAAATGGTTAAGTATTTTTTTAAATTATTTTAAAAAAAAATTAAAAATGAAAAATTTAGCTACACCATTTTTATTTTGAATCGGTAGTGGTAAAGCAGCTATCATTTTCTGATTTTACTATATCATTTATTTTTAAAATAAAAATATAATTATATTGATTAATATAAATGAGAAATAGTATTATTACTAAGTTTAATTAAAATTTTATATTGTTATATCCATCTAAAAATTATTTTAATATATATATATATATATATACACTCCTTAAAATTCACCAAATTTATAATTTTATTACAGATTTTATATTATCAAAGACTTGTATAATTTAAATTAAAATTTATTAATTATTAACATTTTATCATAAGTTAGAATGGTTTGAACTCGCGATAAATGGTCAAAAAAGTAGTAAATGATTCGATAATGGTTAATGATCATGTCTTTGGTAAATAATAATACTAAATGTTTTCGATCGTACTATAATTGCATCACTTAGCATCTTAATAAGCCCTTTTGGTATACAATATTGTTCATGACCGTAACATGATTATTTATTTAATCTACTAGAGATGATCTTTAGCATTCTGAACTTCAAACCCCATTCTAATCGCATGGCTAGGCCCTTTAATTATTTGCCATGCAAACTTAAAACTAGATAAACATATGGTTGCAGTCTTCTCGATACTTAGAGCTACCTAATTTAGCAGAAAGATTCTTATAAATTTATTTATTACATGAAACGGGCATTATGCCTGCTAGGTTCGTTTCCTTGGAGATTAAATTACATGTTTAGGTGTCCGGCATGACGAAGAACCGTACTTAATATAACGATAAGTATAACTTCGATGTATATAATGTTTTTTATGACTTTATTTGCTGAACAAAAGAGAGTGATATGGTGGGCGACACATTGCACCCGCTCACTGATTTGTCGGGATACAATCTTTATGAATTTATGAATATTATGGCTGCAATTAACATTAGGTCTTTATGATATATTATATAAGGTAGTTAAATTTGGACTCGGACGTAATTTTCAACGGGTTAGATAAAATTATGTATCGTGAAGCCATCATCTTAGTTGCTCATTGGTTGTGTGATTATTTATTTTTCATAATTGAAGTTAGAAGCCAGAATTAATCAGATTTGCAGACAGCTTGTTTGAATTAATAATGCATTTCTTGAGTTTTAGAATTCTCATCAGATTGAGCTAATTCATGATTCGTTTTGGAAAAATAATTTTGGTAAACTGATGATCAATTTGCAGAGAAGAGATAATTTCAGTAAAAAAAAAAATTGATTGACATATAAGTATGCATCTGGGCCTTTGTAAATATAAAATGATTTACGTATTTTTTTAAGTAAAAAAAAAGGCAAGACAATTCATAAATTGTGAGATATTGAGAAGACATGTCCACTGAGGTGAGCTCTTCAAATCGAGTGGTTTGTGTGCACACAACAAAGGCTATATGCGGAGCACAAACACAGCACCGTGTATTAGATAAAAAATGCCACCCACAGACATGCACACATATCATCCAAATTTCATAAAGATAGCTTTGAGCCCTATCAATCAGTGCAGAAACAAAAGGTTAATTCAGTACTGCACACCCAGACTGCCCAGACATGGGAAGACAAAGAATATCACCCAGCCGGTAAGTGCAAAGGCAATGGGATCCACGAGTGGTTGGGCGGCCATGTATATAACCAAAGAGTAGAAGAATTAAAGAGGTGGTCATTGTCATCTGAGCTTCGCTCACTCGGGGAAGAGGAGACAGTGGCGTTGGGGCTGGTCGGAGGTGGATGAAGATTGCAATACAAGAGACGAAAGAAAGAAATGGAAAGAACGTCGTCTCTTGCTGGTCCCTTACCTTACAATTTTCATGGAGGAGAAGGCCAAACTTAGGTTGTTATTTGTTTGCTTTCAAGTGGAGGTGACCCTGTTAGCTAATACTGACCTGAATAATACAAAATTACAAACCGGGTCTGGCCCTTGTGTTTTGAAATGCTTGGTTTGGTCTGTATTTCATACCATTTGTTGTGTTTGGTAACGAAGAGGCCTTGATGGGTGTTTGGCGGTTATCAAGGAGCCAGCTCTTCAACTTGTAGTTAAAATGCCTTGGTACATGTCCATATTATTCCTGGAAGATGATAATAATGTGAAAGTGGAGAATGATTTCATATTTGATCATATCGGTCAGAACTCAAAAAGTGGTCAATTGGGTTCAAAGAAGTAGGAAACTTAGGAGTAATTGCCTTAAACAAAAGTTTTCATGCTGGTCACTTCAAAAAAAAAATCCTAAGATTACTCGTGAACAAGTCAACAACCTAACATATCATTGCATTAGTTCTTATTATTATTATTATTATTATTATTATTATTATTATTATTATTATTATTATTTATTAAGAAAACTCTAGAATATAGTTCTAATCCAATTAAGAATCTTTAAAAACTTGGAATTTTAATTATATACATATAATCATATTAATCGAATTAAAGTTTGTGAGACAACCTCAAATTAATTCTACACCTGATACTTATAAGATCTAATTTATCTATAAGAATGAGTTATAAATCTTAAAATTTGATTAATTACTTTTAAAAATATAATTTAGATCTATTAATTTGCATTGTACGTTAGGTCATTACACATTACATATAGTATCAAAACCAATATAATTCCGTATTGAATGATAACCTTGGATAAGGAGACTACTAGTCATAACTAAAGTAAGACCCGGGCAAACTCCTAGTTACTTATTTTTCAATTATTTATTATTACCATACTATTTATTGCTTTGTTGACCATCTTTTGTTATTAATTTTTGAATGTTTTAACTATTGGTAAATGATTAACAATTGATAAATTTTGATTTGAACTTATAACCTTTGGCCATACAAAATCCATACCAAACTCACAAATTTAGTATCACTTACATCGTATATTTACATTAAATTAACCTCTAAAAAGATAAAATATTATAAAAAATTAATTAAATATATTGATAATAATATTTTTTTATTTATATAGATCAATAATACTAAATTTTTACAACAAAAAATAAAAAATTATTTTAATAAAATAGTAAATTGGTAAAACAATATCAATAAAGGTTTCTGTCATTACTGTTTCAATCTGAAAAGGTGTAGTTATGCTAACCACTTTTTATATTATTTTTATAAATGATTAAAAAAATATTTTAATATTATATTTAAATTTAATTTGAAACAGTAAATGAAATAATAAACTTGCCGACCACTTGCTGTTTTATGTGAAAGAAGAAAAAGAAAGGTTGAAAACGCAATGGGAGTGGGAAAAAGAATGATTAGGGTTTTCAGTATATGAGCCTATGCCCAAGGTGGAAAATTCCATGGGCCGCCCACTCAGCACTTGGACCAAAAGCCCACCCATATTTGTCAACTCAATCTCGGAGAAAAGTCAATCGTCCTCACCAGTCCACTCACTGGACATCTCTTTCCCGGCAGATCTTGCAGTGCACTGCACTTCTCCCTCCCAACCCACATTGGTGTCATTTACTCCACCCACCCTCCCCTCCTCGCCTCACCCCTCCTCCTTTGGCCTACTCTAGTTGTCGTTCTTGTTCTTCTATGCCGGACCTGTAAAAATCATTTCTTTTTTTTTCTTTGTTTTTTTTGCTTTTTCTTGCTGGGGAAGATGGTGGAACAGGCGCAGCCGGAGAGCGCTGCGATGACCTTCGACGAGGTCTCCATGGAGCGGAGCAAAAATTTCGTCAAGGCCTTGCAGGTGTGCTCTCTCTCTCTCTCTCTCTCTCTCTCTCTCTCTCTCTCTCTTTCTCTATTTTTTACGAATTTTCATGGATTAGATAGAAAAAAAGGCGTTTTTTTTTCAATGCGAATTTCGGCTGGCGTGGGGGAATTGGTTGGCTGGTTGAGTGTAGCTGGTTAGATCTGGAAGTGTTGTTTTTTCTTTTAATGGTAATTTCTTGGTTGATGTGGTGTGTTCTTTTGTAGATTGGTAATGGTTATTTTGCCATTAATTATTTTTTGGATGGTGATATTTTTGGTTCCAATTTTTGGTATCATGGATCTGTTCTTGTATGCCCAATTCATGGACATGTGGTCGACGAGAATTGTTTTTTATTATTATTGAATGTGAATACAATTTGTAAAGGCGACTTGATACATGCAGATGCCATAACAATGAGAAGATATTGGTGTATTGTTCACATTGGAACTTTTGTTCTTTTGACCAAACGGCAAATAGTGTTTAATTTCGCTGTCTTCCTTGTCTTGAGCTGAAAGGAATTGTATATGTTAATGTTTTGAAGAAAAATCAACTTCACTACTGATATGATGGTCCTTCCCTACCGTTATTGTGTGCATTTAGGTTTGGTGGTTATCAAGAATGGAAGGAAAATGTTCATTGGTCACCATAAGGCTGATGAATTTGTGTCATTCATGAAAAACTGAGATGGATTTTTTTTTTGGATTATAATAAAAAGCGAATTCATAATAAGACTTTGTAGCACTTTGTGTATATATATATCAATCAATTTTGGAGAGCTGTTTCGGGCATATTTAGTGATTGATATTTTTCTCTTGAGCTAAAGGAGTGTTGTACTCAAGATAGGGACAGGCCATGGCGGATTAGGTGAAATAATGATGATGGTAGTTTTTTTAGATGAGTTATGTTTAAGATTAGCCCTTGATCTGTGGGAATAAACACGAGGAAAGGTATTTTGCATGTGATTTTTGAGGTCTACTTTTATTTATAGGTCTTGGTTCTTGTGTTTGTTTCATTTTTCTGTTTTCCAGCATTACTCATGTTTTACAAATAGATACCTCACTGGGCATTAGGCTTCTTCTGTATGATATTCTTCTTTTGGAGCTTGCAGGAATTGAAAAATTTGGGGCCTCAACTCTATTCGGCTGCTGACTACTGCGAAAAATCATACCTTCATAATGAGCAGAAGCAAATGTAAGGGTGCAAATTTCATTTTGAGCTAGTTTGTGGTTGGGTTCTATTTATTGAATATTTCAATTCATGTTTTCTTGGAAATAATTGTAGTATACTATTCTGTAGTGAAAATTTTACCCGTGCTTATTGTCGCAATCATGCTTCTAAATTTATACATGGATCTTGGATTTCATTCTCAATAAGTTAGCAATAAATCATGTCCGAGTTTCAGAAATGTTTTGTCTGTTCACTTGTGTAGCCCAATGCCCTGAGGCATAAATGATCCCAACATAATTGCTTCATTAGTTTGTGATTTTGCATCATAGATATCTGTTGCATTATTTCAACTTTTTGCTTCGTTTCTTGGCCAATTTTGTGGGTTAGTTATTCATGTAGTTAGTTGTTCTATGATCATCATATTATTGCCTTTTTATTCTAGGGTGCTTGATAATTTAAAGGACTACTCAGTGAGAGCTCTAGTCAATGCTGTTGATCACCTTGGTACCGTTGCATACAAACTAAGTGATCTTTTCGAGCAACAAACAGTGGATACCTCCACTGTGGATCTCAAAATTACTTGTCTTAACCAGGTAAGTCATTATAACTTTTGGACAGGTTATTTTGAGTGGACCTAATCCGCCCTTCATCTTATGGTGTGATTTGATGTTATTTATTGGCATTTAGCATATCCTTGCATGCGAAGCCTACACTGATGAAGAAAGCCTCAAGCAGCATCAGTTATCATCAGTCATTCCAGCACATCACAAACATTACGTATTACCCAGTAAGGAGCTTATATTATACTACTTTTTCCTAAATCTATACCTATAAAAGGTGTCTGTGATGCATCAATGCAGGTTCAGTCAATCAAAAGATGCAGAACAGTTCTCCAACAGAGAATGCTGAGCGACAGAATAATGGATTTCAAAACCTGCACTGTAATTCATCAGGTGCACGTGGTTGATTGTTGGCATCATTGTCAGCTGATTTCAGGTTGCATTTTTGTTGTATAACATTATCCTTATTTGTCTGAATTTGGTCTCTTGTTAGGCACTGCTTCGAAAACCCTATCTTGGCATTTAGCTTCAGAAACCAAGACAGATCTGGATGGGGCTTCACTTGCATCTAATGGGTAACTATGAGTTTTTTCTTGCCATTAACTGTCTATTAATATATATTGACTGTCTTTCAAATCAGAACAATTCGAAGTGTGAGCGATGTGATTAATTCTCCTTCTGTGAATAGCTGAATAACATTTCTATGTGGTAATGACATGGCAAGAAAGATGAACAATAATGTGGAGAGTAAAACAGGGTCTAAAGACCCCTTGTGGAAATTTATATATTTGAGGCCCGAATAATTATGGTCTTTTCAGTTGGAGCAGCTACCCATTATACAAGAAACCAGAGGCCATATAGTGTTATAGTCGTGTGTGATACTACTGATGGGTAGGATGAGAGGGAGGAGCAAATAATCATTATTTCAGTTCTTTCCCTCTTGCGGTATTGTTCTCCTTCCACAAAGTTGATATATTCCGATTTGTGTAAACTGCAGTGTTCTTGATGGGAAATTTTCTGGGACTAACAATAGAATGCTTCAGGCAATAGGTACATTTCTCCAAGTTGATTTTTTCTTCATGTTCTTTCCTTGAAGAAAAATGATTGCTATGTTCGGGTTTACATGTCTGATGTTTTACTATCTTATTTGTTGCAGATGGTGAAACTGCCATAGCATCTAGTATGTGGAACAAATCTCGATTAGCCGCTGGAGGGCCTGCTTCTAATGCAGCTATGAGTCCCTTGGCAGCAATGAGAAAGGTAATGCAAGGGTTTGTAGTAGAAAAAATGACACAACAATCACAAGTTAAATTCTGTAATGAGTTGAGCATATGGCTCATACAATCTGTGCATTGTCTCATTCAAGTACTTATCTTCGCCCTGAGGAAAGGGAAAATCATTCCTTTCTCTTTGTATGACCATCGACAACGCCTGTTGGCAATGGCAGGTTAACTGTTTTTGCTACAGTTGAGTGTAAAGGACTGGATATAATAGATTTAAGGATAAAAATTCAGCGGTGTGGGAAGTGATGTGTTTGCTATCATTTGTGTGCTATAAGCATATTCCTTACAAAAGAATCATATTTCATTCTTTTTCAGGACTTGACCGTTAATTCCATGAAGTTGATTTTTAGGAAATTAAGTCTGGTTGACAATTTCCGATGCAGACAATGCATTTGTCTGTATGAGTTTTATTTGGACTGTTAATTGAACCATAACCTGTTAATGTTCTTTTGATTCCATTCGTTATCATAGTTTTTAATTTTGGAAAAGAGAGTTTTTACCGCCGCTTCATGAGTCACATTAGTTGTATCATTCAATTTTTCAAAAGTCTGAGATCACTATAATTAAAAATGTCATTTTTGCAGGACATGTTGGAGGCAAACAAATCTTTGGCGCCATTTAGATCATTTGATTATTCTGCTTCTGCTCGCCGTCAAAATTCTCGTCCGCCTACTCCCACTCGCAGCAGGAGTGTACTGTCATCTCTCTTTGTGAAGCACAAATCGGTGAAGCTCAAACCCTGAAGGAAACACGAAGAAATATTTAGTGTCTTTGTTAAGCTTGTTGTATGTCATATCTCCATATATTTTTTTTGTACGATATGTTCAATTTTTTTTTTTTTGGGGGGGTTATGATGTTGCAACCTGATTATCTACAACCTATTTTCACTTCATTGGTGCTTCAAAAAAAAAAAAAAACACTTGTCTACCAACAAAACAACGACTTAATATGAGAAGTCCCCACAAAAGGTTATCCATTCTGGATTGGATCTAGAGTTAACATAAGGTACCTGCCTGCTTTCTTTTGTAATTTTCTCGCATCAAAATTAGAGTCCGTGTAACGCACCTTCTCAAGTGAAGCATTTTTTCAACAGAAACAAAAATAATATTGATGAAAAAGAACGATTATAAATTCAATTAAACAAACTAAATCTATTCACCGAGTAAAAACTGTAAGTACCACCCAAGCAATTTACCACGGAAATTAGTGAGTAACAAGTAATGCCATATAACTGTATTATTATACATTTTAAAAATGCATTGAAAATTGATGCATCTGGTAATTCATTCTTATTTCTAAATCAGCTTTTGTTACGTACTAAGATATATACAATTAAAAATAAGTAAATAATTTTTTTACTGTAGTACATAACCTAATTTTAACTTTAAATATCGTATAAATCATGTTACTTGCACACAAATTATGTTTGCCATTATTAATATCTCTTGTTCACACCTTTGAGACTATAGCTATGCCTTATTTGGTTGGTGATTCGATCGGTAATTAATATAGTAACATGTCAACTAGACAAATAATCACCAACAAATTTGGATTTATTTATATTTAAATTCGATTTGATTAGATGTGATTCTATATACAATTTGTGTTTTACCTATAATGATGTAGGGATAAAAAAAAAATAAAAGAAAAACAAACTATTTCGAGATGCCAACCCTAACATGCCAACGAGTAGCCCATCACAATGGAGACTAACCACGCCAAAGAAGAAGGAAGCATTTTGACTCTCTTCCCCAACTCTGATTCCAAGCAAGACGAAGTACGATCCGCCACTTAGGCTGGTGCTGCAACCCCCGGGCCCTCCCCCCCAATCGCTTTCCTCAATTTGATATTTTTTAACCTCTTCATCTTAATCATTAAAGTAATTATAATAAAAATTAATTTCAAAATATATATTAAGTAGTGTAAATGTTTTTTTTAATTAGATTGGCAAAAATAGGAGGTGTGCAATCAAATTAATGAGTTGACGTGTGAATTATATAAAAATTGTGTAAATATGATTTATAGTATAAAAATTCATCTCAATGACGCGTTGATGTAGATTTAACGTTGAGATTCATGGATGCAAACTAGATTGCCACTTTCCCTCATCTTCCAGGGTTTAAGGGTTATGCGTTTTTCATTAAGGTCTATTTGGTTGCCATGACATAAAAATAGTGTAAATGATATTTTGCCTAATTATTAAAAATGATTTAAAAATTATGAAATATGTAAATGGAGGCTACTAAAACTGGCTGATTATTTTGCTCATTCGAATAGGTACTTAGTCAATCAATTGGGTTTAATCCAAGTTTGATTAATGCCACTCTTATTAGATAGATGGATTCTGTCCCGAGATGAATCCTTTTGGGCCACAATGAAAGACTTACGAAAGAGAGCTTTGGCCTAAGCCGCTGAAATTACATTTTACTTTTTTTGTTTTTACAAAAAAAAAATTAGTAAACATTAATTATAGGTTAATTTAGCACTCTCTGACTCAGATTACGGGTAGGCGTTAAACTAATTACTTGATTATATCCAATGTCACATGTATTCTTATCTTGGAATTGGTTGTTCTATTATTAAGTCTCTCTTTAGCCATCAGTCTAATCTTCTCTGCGAGGTAAATGGGTATCTTCTAAAATCAAAATCCAAGACAAGTGAAAGTCAAAATTAGACGACATTTATCAATCTCATACTCCAAATCTTAATGGGCAATCTTATATCAAGCATCACTGGCTTATCAGCTGTACACGCCAACAAACGTTCTCAGAAGAAATAAAATTAATGCGGACTTTTATCTCTATTTTCTTCTTCTTCCATGCGACCTTCCCCGTCCCCACAAGAGAATTTCTGATGAGTACTTTTGCTGTTATCCTATCACATTGAGTAAGGCCAAAATATTGGAAGTGAGAAAAACGCAATCCAATCCTTTATTCCCTTATAAATCTGTACACTTGTTTCTATTACTAGCCAGCTCCATTATTGATCTTTCCCACCTTAGTTTCCTGGCAATGTCCATGTCAATTATTTCCTGAGAATTCACATTATCTTTCCCTCGCCGGCTCCTCCATTCAAGGTGGCTTCCCATGAAAAGAAGAAAAGGTGACAAGTTGAAAGACGAAGCTGCCAGAATACAAACTCTCCATTTCCAAACATATTCTTAAATCTCAACAATATTGTGTCGGATATTCCAATGGCAGCAGAGGCCCCTCCCTTGAAAACAGTACAAACTTTTTGTGACTTCATCTACACCATGAAATTATGTAGAAACTTGTTGGGAATTGGTTGCGACTTTGATAGGTAATTAGTCTACACTCTGATTTCCTGGAAGTTGCCCATTAAGCCGGCTTCTCAATCAAGAAGGTGACAATTCCTTATGTAAACAGAATCCTCAATGACACAGACTTGCCCATTAACGTCGCTATCCGTGCCTTCTTTTAACTTACAACCGGGAAAGTTCTTGGCTGAGGTTACTAGAAATTGTTATGTATATATCCATAGAGAGAGAAATTGGATTTTTATTGTGTTCAGGAAAAATTACTGATTCAAATCATTAAGCTTATCAATAACCTCTTTATGAAACATCATTAGCTATATATAAAAGAAAATAAGATACTTTTTTATATTAGGTGATTACATGTTGCGAGTGTATTGTCAAATTTTAGTATGCCATTAGCGAGGATTAATCAATATCAGATAATGTTATTCGTAAGATAAAACTGGTTCAGAATCATCGAGAAACACGCCCCTTGGAACAGGACCAACATCTGTTCGATGAAAATCTCTTCGGGTGGGAGGCAATTTTGGTGGCCAATTGCCACCAATTACACGGCAGAAAATCACCCATTTAAATAATTTTGTACTCTGTTTTCGGAATTTTTTCAACTTCTTTATTAATTGGTGTAGTCACGTTGGCACGGAAATTGAGAACTCCTGCAGAGAGATTTCGATTCCTTGAAATCATGTAAAAAATTGAGATAATGAATGTTTTGGCGAAATTGTGATTATATAGTGTGGATAAGAGTTAGAAAATATATTAAAACAATAATTTCACATTTAGGCTTTACTTGTAGTACTTAACGTTCTTGTCTAAAATTAATGACGGTTATTTAGTGGGTGATGAGTTGATTCGGTTCAATGTTGACTTGATAAAAATTAAATCCAAGCTCTGATAGGGCTTTTATTTATATTAATTCGACTTGCAGCCCGATGTCTTATAGAGAAAACTAAATTTTAGATATTCATATTAGTATTTTTATTAATAAAACTAAAATAATAAAAAAATGTGACTTTATAATTATATTAAAAAATATATAATTTTTTGATGTAACTATTTTATTTTATACATTTTTGAGATAAACACATTTTAGGCTAGCTCAAGCTCAGCTAAAATTCTAATCAGCTTAAGTCCTATTAATTTATTTGACATGAAAGTAGTGTAAATGACATGAAAATTTTGAAATAATCAAATTTATTAAAAATATAATATTTAATATATTTTATATACAAAATAATATGAAATAAATTATTTTGTGTCTGAATTAAGTATGATTAATTCTAAATAAGAGCATAAAACAATCCTACTTAATTTTGATTGATTCACCCATGTGCTCTTCCACGTACAATTAATTATTACCTTTTTCTTATTTCAAGTGAAATTTTTTGTATATAGAAAAGCAACTTACTTGATAATAATTTTGATTAATTTCAATATAAAAATGCACTAATATCTCCTCTGGCATAGCCATCAGTTACACGAGAGGGGAAAAAAACCTTGTTTTAGTAATTTTGTGATAAAACACCCATGTTTCCAAAACTTTGGTGAAAAATATCAATATATATGGTTGGTGTGGTCACCAAAGATATTTGAGCCCCATTTACATTTATTTTATACTAGCTAATCGTAACCTTAAACAATATCGAATGACTCGAAATGAAGGACAAAAAAAAAAATTTAATGTGAATCACACAAAACCTAAGCTAAATTGGCTCAAATCACAGTATGGATCTAGTTCTTGGATGCAAGTGGGCAATTGATGTTTATCATCTGAAATAAATTTCAATCCATACATGTTATATTTGACTAACTTTGTTCTGGATGGAGATTGAATAATGAAGCCCCGTTCACACCAGAGACCATCCCATCTGGATAGGGTTTGAGTGGCTACTAAACTATTTGGTATTTTGCTATCCCAATACCCCCACCTGTACAAAATTAAGGATTCTGTGGGCCTTCCTAATTTGTTGTATACTTTTCACACACCTTTCTTGTAGCTAGCTTACACACACCTTTTCGTGGCCAGCAATATCACATTGTAAATGAACGGAGAAAATGAATCACTTGTGATGCAAGCCTCAATCGGATTAGGGTTTATCCGCGGTCGTTTAAAGTGGCCATCTCTTTTTGTTTATTGGATCATTCCAAATATAAAAAATGGATAACATTGAATTTACTTATGGGGTTGAGTTTATAAATCTTTACCTCAATTAATCACCTACAACACGATGAAAATAGATTTCAGTCTTAGTTATTTCACAATTGTCACGATCTCTTCCGAACCAAACATAAATCTTTCAATTCACTTGGCTCTCCTGGATTTCTACTTTTCGCAAACGAGATCGGGCTTTTTCAAGCTGTTCAATGGTTGTTTCACATAATTCTTCCGAATTTTAAATAGTGCTCAAACATCTATTTTTAATTATCCAATAAATCACTTAAAGAAAGTAGATTTCCGTCTTATTTATTTCGCAACCTTCATGATCTCTTTCTAAGCCAAACATGAATCAAGGTACTTTGAAAAAAAAAGAAAATATGGGGAGAAATGACAAAAAAAATATTCGAACATCAATTTAGAAGAGATGGTGGAAGCAAGAGTTCATTTCGGTCATGGTACCAGGAAATAGAATCCTAGAATGATACCTTAGACCCTGCATAATTTCTTAAATTATTTCCCATATAATAGTTTCTTTTTTTCAAATTTTATTGAAATCTTATTATAATTGTCTATATTTTTGGTTCATTCTTCGAGAAAGTATACTACATCTTGAATCTGATAAAATAGGATGAATTGAAATGATATTTTATAAATACGTAGTTATCATGAATATAGCAACCATTTCTTTATTTTTTGATTGCCTAGAAGGGACAAAAAAATATCTTGTTATTTCTTTAATAATTTTTAATTCGAAGAAATTCTAGGTATCGGTTGGAATTATTTATGGACCAATGATTTAAATAATACATCAGTGTAACCGGAGGACCGGAAGTTGTAATGAATCATTGCATTTTCACCACCCCCCCTCATAAATGATAAAACCCGTAGTAACGAGCACTTATTTGGAGCCGATCTCCGGACACGTTGTCAAGGGCATGCGGCAGCACGCCGGGTCGTCAGCAGGGGGATATAATTCAACGTCAGCATGACGAATCTGAGGGCCCCACCAACGTGGAACCCGGTTGGAAGATACCCGGTCGGCCCCCTTCTGCTATGACTTTTTGACACCCTATTAATCCGAAAATACCGAGACTACCCTTGCCCGTGATGACGAAGAACAGCACCATTGCCCCATCAGAAAATGTAAAAGAGCTGCTTGGCTGCTTGCCGCTCCCCCCACCACCCTATATAACTTCCTTCTTCCTATGTCTCGCATCAATCTCCAAGCTCACTTCCAAGTACCCAAGAAATAGTGGACATCGTTTCTCTCTTCAACCATTCTATAGTATTATTGGTCCTAGCATGTCCGGATATAGAGAGAAATATTGCGACCAATTCTGATTTCTAGATCGGCTTAACCCCTACTTGTTTATGTTGGTGGCAATGGAGAAGTCCGGGGAGTGGGAGGTGGAGCATTTGATCAACGAGCTGCGACAAGGGGAGACATGGGCGAAGGAGTTGCAAACGCAATTGAAGTCGCCATATTCGCAAGAACACATCGCCATCCTTGGACAGAAAATCTATGATTCCTTAGGCAAGACGCTGTCCATGCTCAACTACAACGACCCTCATGGCCAGCAGCAGGGCAGCGGCTTCAATGGCTGCCTAGGATCTCCACTGTCCGCCTCTGATGAACGACATGAAGTTTGCAAAAAAAGGTACTTGAAAAGTTTGTAATAGGCTGTGGAATTGGTAAGCAATTAGGAGGTGGTCAATGATCATTACCAATCTTATTTTTGATTATGCAGAAAGAGTGCACTGCCCAAGTGGACGGAGAAAATCAGAGTTTGCCCCAGCTCTGGGATGGAGTCTCCCCAAGATGATGGATATAGTTGGAGAAAGTATGGCCAGAAAGGCATCCTTGGATCAAAATACCCAAGGTAAGAACCAGACATACAAAAATTCCAATGTTAAGCATGCATCATAAGTAATAACAACCCTGATTCAATCTGACTGAGGTTTGTCGATGGCCGATTTGTAGAGGCTACTTTCGTTGCACTCACAAGAATGCCCAAGGCTGCCAAGCGACAAAGCAAGTGCAGAGATCCGACAAAGATCCGACCATCTTCGAAGTCACCTACAGAGGTTACCACACCTGCATCCAAGCAGTTCATGCACTCAGACCTGCCTCGTCCTCGCCGGAGCAACAAGCCGATCGAAAGCAGGTACTAATCAGCTTCGGGGCTGGGCTCAAGGTGAAGACGGAGAGCTCGGAGGTCACCCACAAGATAAGCTCTCCAGCCACCGTCTCCTTCCCTTCCACCTCCATGGATTCGGAGAAGCACGACTCTCGGATCTTCTCTGCTCCAAATACAGAGGACCCATTTCTTGGGAGCTTCCATTTCTCGCCGGCGACCTCCGAGTCCAACTACTTCTCCCTCTCGCCGACCTCCACCTCCGTGACCAACACTTCTCCGTTTCTAGACATGGATTTCTCGCATGATTCGGTTCTGGACACGAATTTCTCATTCGACGAGGCCGATTTCTTCTCTGGAGTTGAAAACCTGTTTTGTAGTAAATATGTTAATCCTTTTACCTATAGTTGATTTGCAAACTGAGGTAGAGAGGTACATTCAGAAATAGGACAAATGAGCTCTCCTCATTCTTTTTGGGTTCTTTGTCTTCTTGTTGTGCTTCTTTCTCTCGTTCCATTTGATGACTGGTTTTTGTTTGTAACATGTAACATCTACTAGTACAAATAGTGAGCTGCTGCTATTTCTCAGAGCGACAACTTGTCAAGATTTGTTTGGTAAGCAAAAGTTGTTCTGATCATGACAGAGGCAGACATGTCTATGTTTTCGCACAGTTGATTTCACGGTGAAGGTAATTAATCGAACCGTACTTAAGTGCTGATCTTCCTCCCAAATGTATGGTTTTGTTGCTCTCGAGAGGAGGAAAGCTTTGGCAGCTTAAGGATTAATTGTAATCCGTTGGCCTAATCAGAGTCAATTTGAAGCTTGACAACAAATTATTTGCATATGCTTGGTGCAATGAACAGAAAGCAATGATAGGAATGGAGATTAGGAAATTTTTTATTTTATTTAGGAACTTCATTGAAGCATCATACAGGCCACAATTCTGCTACGAAGTGTTCAACAATTAATCCAACGCGTGTTCAAGGAACAGAGTCACGGATCGTGTTAACAATACGGCTTGTATATTTGGCGTCCGTTTTATAAATCCAAACATATTTTCCATCCTCCAAATTGTTCAAGCTCAGATGGATGTTCAAATTGAATTCGATGGCATTAAGAGATTAAATCCAAACTTTCCATCTGGGTTAAATTCCAATTTGTTAGTTTCATCTTCATGTCCAATATATGGTACAGGCAGTTAGCTTGATATGGACTTGACTATTTTTTTTCGTTAATACACTTAATATGGACGTGAAATGAGAAAATAAATATTAGAATTTGACCATCTCACAAGTGATATCCGATTAGTTACATTATAATTTTTCCCAAAACATAAGTAGAACGAGACTTGCGTGCACCCCCAAGGGACGCCTCGGGGACGCCGGCAACGTAAACCATTGATGATCTCGTTGCGGACATCCCTAAGTTGGCCCCATGGTGGCGCACGCAACACCTATTATTCAAGCAACAAAAACTCAAGTGGAAGTACATTATTAAACGCTCTTTAAGATTCCATTAAAAAAAAACACTAAAAATTATACTTAGAATCACCAAGGGAGTTGATTGTTCATCTTACATTAAATCAAATTTTAGCAAGGCATTCGTTCCTGGAGATTTGAAGAAATTCCCAACCTGGTATGTTATGAGGAGAATTAAAACTAGCGTCAACGGTGAAAACACACGGCGGGAAGAATCTGCTATGTTGGTAGTGTAGGATGAAGCTCAGTAGTCAGCCTCCAAGAGGGGGAAATCGAAGGACTGATTCGTGTTGTTGAATATGTGACGAAGAAGAATCTAAACGACACCACTATTTTCATGCACTGCTTATTTTTTGTGAAAGCGTTTAATGAGATCGAAGGTTACGTAGAGATATACCCCTGATATATCATTCTGAATTTTGTAATGTTTCTATTTTACGGTTTCATAGAAGTACAAATTCTTTGGTTCACAATTGGCTTCATGGCTTGTAATGCTAAACCAAATATAATTAATTTCAAAATATACTTCTTTTTAAGTTAATAGAATTCGACCTTTACTAAAGAAAAAAATCAAATGGGCACATATACTTAAAGGAGGCTCGTCCATATCTTTAAGAACAAATAAAAGCTAGGCACCTTTCAATAGTTTGATGTCTTCTTTTTTATCTCTTCTCAAAATTATAATTAGAATAGAGAATCTAGGCTTTCACTCCACTTGCCAGTCAAATTCCCAGTCCAACTGTGTTTCTAGCTTTTCCAAGTTATGTTGTCCCCTGGTCCAATCCAGTCGACCAATCCAAAAGGCTCTAGTCGTAGTCAAAACACTAAAATCCGACTACAAAATCAGGTTAGATCAGAGGAAAGTGTGAGTCAAAAACAATCTAGAAGATAGAAGCCAGTCTTCTCTCTTAATCATCTAGACGAATAGATAAGAAAATGGTTCAGAAAAGAAAATGCTCTCCTAAGAAATGATATATTGACTACCCTTCGTCCACTTTTAAGGGATTAGAGGAAAGTAAACGAGTGATTTACCTCAACACTGATATACAGATTATTCAACACCAACTAAAGCTCCAACTAACTTTGACTGGGTACCAATCAGCCACTGTAAAAAGTTTTTTTTTATTTTGTTCTTGCACACAGCAGCAGCAAGGAGTTCATTGTTTGTTCGTGACCACTGTTTCATACACATGAAAAATTGGAAAACTTTTAGGATTACAATGGATAAGATTCAGAATAATATAATAATTAACTTAAAAGATGGAGAGGCCTAGATTTTACCCAAGCATCTAGAACTTAATCAAATGGACGAGAATTTAAAGATTCAAGGAACAGATAGTTCTTGTTTGGAAAAAGGCTTGAATATGGACTTCACTAGTGGTCAGTAGATGCCTCTTTTATATACGATGAATGGCAAATTTGATGCTTACTTTTGCTTGGCTAGACACCTTAGCACGAAAGTTTCCTTGTTCTATGTTGAAAGAAATAAAAAATTGGCTTGCTGCAGCTATTCAAAAAACTACTTGCTAAATGGTAATTACCTGCTCTATGGACTATGAACAGTGTCATAGAAAGATCCAGATCCAGATGGCGAGTTCTGATGACTAAGTTTTTTATACAACAATCCACAATGCCATATCTAAGATTCAGATTACTGGTTCTCATCATTTTTGGTTTCCTGAAAATGGAGCTCTTCCCATTTTCCATTTATTAGGAATGGAATGAAAGGATTGAATGAAAGATGATCAGAAGGCAGTGAATTGCAGGTAAATACGTTTATCATGGGTTTTGCCTCAAGTTTTCTCAGGTCACTGCTCTAGAGGTTTACAGAAGTATACAATTGCATCTACAGAGAAAACATAACAAATCTGATGGCAATGAGGAGGTTCAGTTACCATCAAATCAGTCACACACTGAAGTCTGTGTTTCTTCTTTAATTTCCGATGTAGCTTTCTCAGGATTTTCTTTTTCTGCCTTGAGCTTTCTGAGAGCATCTCTTAGACCCAATACAAGAAACAAATTGGTGAGAGTAAGCAGAGACTCGGCACTTCCATGCATCCAGTCCACATTAGACAAAAGAAGTTCCATATTGCACATTTGCTGTAAACAAATAAAAGAAAGAGCTATCAGACTGGTTCAATCTTCATAAACATCCAAAGTAAAATGCCTGGTTTCAGAAGAATACCATAGATTCCAGCAGGAACTGCGCGGATGAAGTGTAGCAAGTTGCAAAACGAGAAGCCGTACTCCAGCATACTAGAGACACTGGACTATTATGAAATAAGAGTAAAAGTTGTATTAATTAGTGCAATCGTTGACAAGATGGATCCCTACGTTCTGTAGTCAACAATGGTGGATAATAAACCACGACCAACAATAATTACTGCAGATAAAATTTTTTTACTTCAATTGAACTGTAGTTTATTTCCACGAGAAATCAAAACTGGGATGGAAAAGGTGTAGTTTATTGAGCACCATAATTTAAAACTTATGCTCTCACCATGCTACATTTGAATCTCTGTTTCCAATCCATCAATTGGCAATTTTTTTGTGCAACGTTTAAAGAAAGATATTTATGCTGCTACTGAGCTGCACAAGTATATCTCTCAGCATTTGTGGTTCCCTTAAAGGCTTAAACACTCGCCCATGGAAATTCTTAAGTAAAAGAAATCGTCTTCTTCTACTTGCACAATCATATTAAGGTCATGCGATTAAAATGATAATTTTTGTATGATCGATGCCCTTTTGACAGAAGCCTATTTCAAGCGGGAGCATTGCCGAGTTCTAAGTAAAAGAGTAATATTTGCATTAGAAAGATGTAACAGACAAACACTAAAGCCAATTTCCCGATCAAATTTACAAGCAAAAAATTAAACTAGCATAACAGTTGAAAAACTTGAGTTTCCATCATCATTTACCAAAAACCAGTCATCTTTATTGAGCTATCAAGTACCATATGAAAACATGATATATATGCTTACGCTGTAAACAATCTCCACCAGCTAAACGTACAATAAGGCTGCCCTTTTCTGAATTCTGCAATCTTCGGGGGGTGAGAATAACAAGTACTTGATTATGTGTGCTCAAAACTAACGTTTCTACACAATGCCCACAGAACTGTAACATGTTCTACAAAATGACTCAAAGAGTACGTAGAAGCACTTTCTATCCAACCACTACGCATTCGAATACAAATTGCCACGAACTAGAAAACGAGGAGAGAAGGAGCTTACTATTGGCACCCACATAAGCAAGCAAGCAGTAGAAGCCGAAAAGCGTGAGCTTGGGAGCAGTTTTGGATTTGGTGATGAAGATGAGGAAACCCAAGTAAGGGAAGAGCGAGACGGCAAAGAGCTGCGGGGGTATGCTCTCGGAGTCGACGGTGGGATCCCAAGGGTCCACCGGCAAGAGACCCAGAACAAGAAACGACGACGACCTTGAATGTTCAGTGAGGCAGATACTGGTCCTGCACTCATGAAGAAGCAGCAGCTGCCTACAGCCAGAACTGCGAAAGTGAGAAGAAGGTCCAGAGCTGGTGAAGCTGCATTTGTGGAAGATGAAAGGATGGTGCCGTCGTAAGAAGCTGCTGTGGGGGACGAAGGGGTCGGGCACTTATGGAAGGGGCGAGGAAAGAGCTTGTCATCCTCGAGCAAATGAGCAATGGCGGGAAGAGTAGGTATTGGGTCCTCCCACAAGAGATGCCGCCAATGGGGATGCCACGGTCCCCGTTCGTTGATCCTTGCGAAGAGCAACGAGTGGGGATGCTCGCGTCCCCATTGGCGTTTCTTTAGGGAGGGAGGAGCCAAATTTTTTTCTAATGAAGTTATATTTGCGCGCGTCTTTTATTGCGCTGTCGGCGGATTAATTTTTATTACACGTGCCCTATAAATTGTAATTTTAAAGGTAAAATCTAGTTGAATAATTAAATAAAATTATACACACATATTTTGTACAACAAATGAATTTTAATTTTTTATATAAATTTTTATTGAATATTAAGATAAATTATAATAATTTAATATATCGTATAAAGGCTCTGATTGACTTAAAAATAGATTTTAATTAAATAAGAAGGTAAATTATAATAATTTAATTTTTTTGTGGTATTTTTTTAAGATAAAAGGCTGAATCTTCTTAATAGTATGTTAGAAATTAAAATTAATCGAATTTGAACTTAAGATCCTTCAAGTAAGAGTGAGAGATATTATTATTATTATTATTATTATTTTTATATGGAGTTAGAAATTAAGGTTAGCTACGTTCGAACTTGTGACCCTTCACAATGAAAATTATTTTTATTATTTTTTATTTTTATTATATTTTATTTTGTTAAACCCCCTATTTTTAACCACACATTAGTATTGAGTTTCTCTTTTATTAATACTGGGAAAGATGTCATATCATACATTACCTATATTAGATAAATTGATAAATTTTAATTTTATAGACAGACTCTTATTAAATAACAAAGATAGACTATAATAATTTAATATTTTAGATATAGATAGTAACTTTTACGGGTATAGTTCACAGGACGGTCAGGAGCTAGGGTTTGGCGGTTATCCCTAACAATCCCGTGTCCAATTGGGTAACTGGAGTTAGCCGGGTGGTGGAACAACCTAACAAATTCTAATCTTGTTAATGTACATGCAAAGTACTGACGGGTGCGTAAGGTCTAATGGTCTAGACGCAGGCGAGGTCGAGGCTAGTGGGAGTGAAGGGTGCAGATGATCGAGCACCATGACTGAGTATGCCAGGCAGCCAGTACCTTGTCCTGTACTGGTGCAAGTGTAAAACTCGTGATTCGAGTCACAGGTTTTATAGTCATTAGCCGATTGGTTCAGCCGTCGGTTCGAGTTGAGTGTATTTCAGAACACGTGTACTAAGCCGATGCCGGTCACGTGTATGAGGTATGAGGGTAATGTGTAGCGAAGATGTGATGATAATGAGATGAATGAGCCGAGAATGAGATATCAGAATGCATGACAACATACAACTGACGATTTTAGATTTTTTTTTCATTTTGTGACCGTAGAAATAGTTTTAGGCCGTTTATCGCATTAGGACGCGTTATGGGTAGTTTTGGATGGTTTATTAGTTATAGAGCATGTCATTTGGATGTTGTGTGTTTTATTTTATTTTATAGGATTTTTCCTGATTTTTCTAGATTTTTTTAGGATTTATTACGCGTTAGTTATTATTTTTAACTCGAGACGGACTCGAGTCAAGTTTTATTT
>JAVDBV010015161.1:4273-20015 GCA_032619315.1 Piper longum
CCCCCCCCCCCCCCCCCCCCCCCCCCCCCCCCGGAAGTATTGAACTTACATATTTAACTTTTTTTTTTCCTATGGTTGAATTTTTTGGAAATTGCTATGTACCTGTATTGCTCTGTGCGGAAGATTTGTTTCGAGCCATAATTGTAATTACTACAGAAATGCCAAATTCAGTTTTTGGAAGTGTAAACATGATTAAGTCTCTTAGGTTTAAATTGTTATGTTGATCAACATTTCTTCTGTTTTCTAGTGTGTGTAAAATAATAGAAAGAACACCATAAAGTGACCTTTGGCCAAGTGTTAAGACTTCTCATCTGTTCTGTTCATGTAAACCATTGTCACTGAGATTTTTTATAGGTATGAAAAAATTGTTGATCATTTTACTCCTTTATATTATTCAGCTGAGAAGTGCAGAGAAATGGTGGGGGAGGAAGCTGCTTCCAAAAGTGGTCAATTCACATTTTTAAACTGTCTCGACATGGGCTCAGGAAGTATGGCATGTGCAGTTAAGGAAGGTGTCAAACTCTATTTTTACAACATCAGAGCTTCCCATGTGGAAAGAGCTAGGCTTCGTGCTATTGAGGTAGCGCTTAATGAAGCTCTCTCAGGAGGTCTCAGTGCTAGTGTTGCAGCAAAAGAAGCACAGAAAGCTGGAGCAAAAGCTGCCAAACTGGCGAGTCGACAAGCTAAGAGAATTATTGGTCCAATTATATCTTCCGGTTGGGATTTTTTTGAAGCTCTGTACTTTGGAGGTACACTAACTGAGGGATTTCTTCGTGGTACTGGGACATTGTTTGGAGCATATGGAGGAGGCTTTCTCGGAGAACAAAGGCTTGGGAGATTCGGTTATCTAGTGGGCAGCCACTTGGGGAGTTGGGTTGGCGGCAGGATAGGCCTAATGGCATATGACGTAGTTAATGGTGTCCACTACCTGTTTCAACTTACTCAAGTGGGGGAAGAGACCACAAATTCAGGTAATGTGGACAGTACAGGGGAGGAAGATCAGGATAATGTGGATATCAAGGAGGAACATGAGTACGCCAAACCAGAATATGAGGCCACTGAGTTTCAGGAAGCTGATGGTATACCGGTAAATGGTGAGTCTGAAGCTTCCTTGGATTCTTATGTTGAAACAAATTTATAATTGGCTTGTGGAGGATCACTCTGTTCTTACATCTGTACAGCATTTGATTCAATCCATTAGCATGAAGGAGGTACAAACTTTATGATGTATTTATTTTTCTTTTTGGCATTCTGTATTTTTTATTTGTAGGTGTTATAGAGTCGTCTGGAATCAATCCGTTCGTGAGGTGAACTGTGTTGGTCTTATTGATTATTTTTTGGTGTGGGTAGCTTGCTGTTGTTTTCAGTCGACACATGTTAAAGGATTGATTTAAGATGAATGTAGAAAAGTGGCTTTTGATTCCCTTCTTTTACCCTTTTAATGCCTCTTGGTGTGAACGCTGAAATTGCTGCGTTCTCTATATTATGTTGTTTTATATATTATGTTGTTTTATAAGCTTCCAATTATTTCCTGCAATTTATCCGGATTTCAACTGGATTCTTTTATCAGGTTAAGAGTGTTCGTGTTCTCCACTGACCTGGAACCAATATGTTTGCCAGTATATTACACTAATAATAATCTCTGTCACATGTCTTTTTGAACTAATGTACGTAACATTTGGTACCAATTTGACTCGCCATTTGAGGTACCTTAATTATTCTTACTTCGTTCGTCTTTAACAATTAAATGGGGCTACTGTCCATCCTGAGCATATGAAGTGTTCTTGCCAGCGATTCCTACCCATGTAAACAACCCGTGCTTCATGCCTTTTCATGGAGTGAGCATTTGTGAAGATTCAATTACTATGATAAATAGCAACACCTGTTTACATTGAACAGGAGCAGCTTGATTTCCAGCTCCCTTCTGGAGTTGTCCAGTCTTCATAAGATAGAAACATTATCAAATGGATCAAATGGGGGCAGAGGAGATGGCGCTCGTGAAGAACGTAAGCAAGATTAATGGCAACATCTGCAAGCTAAAAAAGCCTCCATCCTTGCAAAGAAGTCGACAAGCTTTTGAAAGAGCTGGTGTTCACATGTTTGTCTACTGCCTCCATTGACGTCTCCAAGCTGGGGAAGAAGGCTGCAGAGATGAGGTCCAATCTCATCAAACTGTGTGGACATGAGGCCGAGGGCCTTCTGGAATCTCACTACTCTTCCCTGATAGGGTCTTCCGCCTCCCCTCTACAAAACCTCACCTTTGTTTTCATACTTCTCCAACTACCTCAAGCTCACCCTGCTGGAACTAAATCTTCTTAGCCGTAACCTGGACACTACTAAGGCTTTTTTCCTCCGTCGTACTCACCGCCATTCACCTCACCCAAACTTCATCCCACAACTACTACGTCGGCCGACGGCCAACTCTAATGAGGCCTGTCAGGACGGAAATACTTCCACGCCGCGGATATGCGGGGTGCACAAGCTAGGGGGTACGAGTTGGTGTTCTTTATATTGCTGGTGGGGGTTGAGAGGAGGGGTCTAAGCGAGCCGAGCCGAGCCAAATAGTGGTGTGCTTGAGTTTGGCTCGATATAAAACGAGCCAAGCCGAACTTTAATGTAAAGGAGCCGATCTTTAATATAAACGAGCCGAGCCGAGCTTATCCAAAATTTATAGTATTTGGGCTTGGTTCGAGCCGAGTTCGAGCCTAGCTTTAGCCAAGCTCGAGCCTAGCGAATGTTTCTGTATTCACTTATATAAGATCAAAAAAAATTTTAAACACTATATAAGTTCAATGTAACCTTAATAATATTTACGAGCCGAGCCGAACCGAATATTTTTTCGAGTTTGAACATATATCGAATTCGAGTTTCGAGTCGAGCCGAACATTCCTTTGCTCAAACTCTGTTCGTTGTTCAACAAGCTTATCTATTTCGAGCCGAATATTTTTTCGAGTACAAAATTAACGAGCACGAGCATCCTGTGGTGTAGGCGTGCGACCTCACTGGGTTCCAAGTTGATCCCCATGATGAGATGACGATGAACTTCGTCGTTGTGGCTCGCAAGTGTGAGAATGAGGCTCATGCCACAGGCCCACACCCGTAGCCATCGCCATCTTTCTTCCCTGCTAGTGCTCCCATAGTTTTATTTGAACCTGTTCTAAGCACGCTGCATGTTTCTTACTATGCTTTAGAAGAAACCAACTAAAATCAGTTTCTTTGGATGATATGTAGACGAATCACCATTAACATTTATCAACAAATTCCTCTCATCAGTTATACAACTTAGAGAACTTTTAGAATGCAGTAAACACGAGTGTGTAATATGAACAAAACGATTGTGATATACATATGAAGGAACAAATAAAAGTTCTTGTTTGGATAAATATGTATACTACTAGTAGGAATCATCATTTACTGAGTCAAAATACAGAGGTGGCGGGCCTCCATGAACGCCGCTCACTCCTTCCATGAGGGCCACACGCATATCTTCAGAAGGTTTCCAGTGCCTTTTCCTCTGGTTTATGAACCAGTTGTTTATCTGCTTCTGGTCCAGCCCCGTCTGCTCACACAGCTTCAGCTTCTCTTCATCCTATACATCCAACAATTGCCCATTTTGTGTTTCACAAAAACAACATAGAAGATTTAAGTTACAAACCAAGAACAAATTAACATGATACATCATTTACAAATCAATGAAAGTTTGCAAGCCATTTCACAATCTTACCATGCTAAAATCATGCTAAAGTACAAAAACTAGATATGTTAAAGATGATGACAGTAAATGAAGGATTTATTAGATGAAGTTTTACCGTGGGATAGGGCCACCTGTAATGTGTGTTCCACCAGTTGAGCAAGGCTAACCTACCATCTTTGGGAAGCTTGCCTTTCTTCCTTCTCTTCAAGAACTCCTTCCTCAAGCTGCTTAAATAACCACTGTACTTCTTCATTAGCATTTCTTTCAGCTCTTTGTCTGCAGGATAAAGATTTGATTCTTGTCTTTCAGATTCTTCGACCTCCCCATAGCTGTGCTCATCCTCGGACGAACCAACTGCATCATCTGCAACACAAAAGACCTCTGACTTTCAAGAACTGTAGAACAAGTTCATTGAATTTAAAAAGGGAAAATTGTCATCGCAGGTAGTCAACGCCGTATTAAAAGCTTGGAAACTAAAACTCAACTTGGCATGTTATGGAGTGGAGTAGACTCCAAGCCACTTTGGAGTCGTTTATATTAAATGTTAATTATATAAATAAAAAATAATATGAAATTAATATATATTTAACAATAATTGATAAATACAAAATTTACATTACTTAAAAAATTGATTTAACTAATTTAAAAGAAAAATAATATATTTTAATAACTTTTATAACATGAATCAGGAAGTAAATTATTAGAATTGTCCATAAAATTTGACTTAGGCAAGTCATGGAATCAAGTCGACTTGGGAAGATTTTGAAGTCAAAATAGAGTTTAAAACTATGCTCAATGCATGATTATTTACCAAACAAAAAGATTTTGAGTTAGGTATCATCATGGACTTATATTTCAAACAAATTAATATTTTTTTAAGTTATACATTAAACAAAAAAGGCTGTAAGCTAGGCATCATGAGCATAATAAAGGTATTTTTATTTTATGAAGAAAAGATTATAATCATGGTTAGCTTGTGTAGAAATTATCAACTTTTATTTAGCTAGATCTTTATTACTTTATTAACTAGATCTTTAGTACCCGTAATCCATCCACGTGGATCATATGGAGGGGTAAGCATCAATTCAATCGTTGTAAGGTTTAGTTTAACTGCAAGTTATAAGCAATCCTTAGCCTCATAGTATTATGGCAATTTTATCTTGAACCATCAAATAACTGCTTCAATGTTTACCTATCTTAACAATGATTCAAGATCATCAACCTGTGGATAATGTTTTATCTTTCAAATGACTGTATTCCGAATGTACTTCACTAGCACCTCTTCCAAATATATGTATAGCTATTAACAGTACTAATGTAATAATTTAATGGACATAAAAAAGACTAAGTACAGCAGATGCGTACGCAATATCATCTTAAAGTACAATTGTAGCTTGTATTAGCTGGTCCAGTTTAAATCAACAATATTCAACAATACAAATGTGGTCTCTACGTTACTAAGGAAACTTTGAGATGAATTAATGATTTTCTAGCCTCGAAATAGGCATTAAGAGAGAGATCATATAAATCTAATATTGAGCATTAGCAGAGATTAACTTGCTTTCAAAAAAAAACATGGATTAACCTCCCTAGATATATTTGTCGCCATTTTGTCTTGCATAATCTACTCTAACATGCTGCATGGATCTTGGCCTTTTATGCTTTAAAAAAATTGACTCGGCTTTACATAAACTAAAAAACTTTGAACACTTTTTACACCCATATGTTGCCCCTGACATATTAACTTTAATGAAGGGAAAAATTATAAGATATGTTTTAACATCATATAATATATAAACCTTTCTTTACACAGTTAACAGTTTACAAGCGTCATAAAATAAGAATACACCAATTATTAGATATATTAAACCTTTGAAACATGCCCAGAAAACGAAGACAGGCATAAAGAAGTGGCCCTTACCTGAGTGTTCATTTCCTCCATATGTATTAGTAGAGGGAGAAGAAGTGTCCTTGCAGAGATTGCTTAGCTGCCTTTCGATCTTGCTGAGAAAGGTTCTGGCCTCGTCAAATGGTTTAGACAGTTCCACCTTGTATCTCAAGAGCACTTCACAATAGGCTTCCTACATACCCATAACCAAGCCGACCAATATGTAAGGCTCTTCACTTTCCACAACCAGCTGGGAATATTCAAGAAAGGTTTAACATGAAGAAGATGATAGTGATAATTAGAAAAAGAAAAGCACCATGAAGTCGTCTAGCTCTGGATCATCTCCGATCTCCCCAGAAACACAAACGGCGTGTAGCCTCTCCTTCTCTATATCTTCCAAAAGAGTAGTCACTTCTGGAGGTGCTCCCACCTGCAGTTATCATTTATCACGAGAATCTCAAGCTAGCCAGCTAGCTCAGTTCGAGTAAACAAACACAAAATGCTACAGCAAGACACTACATGGCGATGGCGTGTGTATGACAAGAAACCACAGTAGTAGAGTGAAAGAACGAAAAGAAAAGACCGCAATAGCAGCAAAGAACAGTGAGGAAATAGTGTGTGTGACGAGACTAGACCTTTCGGCATTCGAGATAAGCAGAGACCAGTTTCGAATAACGAGGGTGGTTTGCGATCTGGGCTTTCATCAGATCATACATCTCGGAGGAGCCCTCGCTGTTGCCGCCCTTGTATGCATCGACTTCCGTTGCATGTCGACGATCATCACTCCCGATCTCGCTGTTATATCCATGATGATCTTGGAAGCGGCCGGTCATCTGGCAGTTGAAGTACTCGCCTAGCTCGCCGTCGGCATGAAGAGAAGGATCTAAACGGTCGAAGACATGATCCGGCATGCCATCCATTTTTGCGGGCCACCAGGTTCAATCACTCAAGCAAACCCAGAAAACCTAAGTACCAGCCGGGCTAGCTTTGTGTTCTTTCATGAAAGAAGGAAAGAAGGAAAGAAGCAAGAGCTACACTAATTTCAACAGTTCAAAATTTGAAGATCAGACACCAACATCGTTTAGTTTCTCGGAAACTAGTAATAAGGAGTTAAGCCGGCAGGGGGCATTGAAAAGGGAAAGAGACGAGGTAAGGAATGTACAGAGAAACCTGCCATGAATGGAAGGGGGTGTAGAGGAGGGGACGGGCAAGGGAGAGGTTGAGAGCGGCGGACAAGATTTGTGGGTGTGGCGTAGCAGTTGCAGGGCTTGTGAAACAGTGAAAAGGTTATGTGGACATGGGTAGAGTATTTGGTATTGATTGATCAAAAGATGAAGCGCAGCAAGAAGCAGTAGAAGTAGGTCTTCCTGTAGGTGTAGTACTCGCCCATACAAGAAGGGATAGGGATACGATAAACATCGTCTACGCTTTAGTAATCAGAAAAATTACAGTTCAAGACGTGGGAATTGACAATTGGGAGATGAAGTGTTGAGAGACAGCAGTGGTTAATGTGATTGTGCTCGATCTCAGCGTTAATCCGAGTACGACTGCACCTCTATTGTTGCACCACCGCTTCCCACGAGGCCATATCACTCTTTGATCACTTGCTTGGCTCACAGACCTTTTTTTCTTTTTCTTTTTTTCTAAGATAATCATGTTATCTAATATCTTTTGAAGGATAATCCATATTGAAGAGTACAGTGAAAAAAAATCCCCCATATTTGATAGATTATAATGAAATAAAAAAAAAAAGAATCGAAGAAAGAAAAAAAGGGAAAAAATTTTCTATCTTATTCTCTCACTAAAAGAAAAAAATATTTTAACGCGTTGTTCTTATTTTTTATCATTTTTTTGATAAAATAATTTGTAAAGAATTTTTCTATTATGATGTTTTACAATCCAAACATGACCGAATAATATTTTGTATAAAAACACAACTAAAGGTTTTCGATTTACATATTTTAACTAAAAGGTTATTGTTAGCTATGCAGACATTTATATTTCTATATTATAATTTTTACATTTTCAATGACAGACATGCAAAATCTTTTGAAAAAAGTATGTATGAATCATCATATATGCATATATACACCTGTCACTTTGTTAAATAAAAAAATACAATTAAACTACAAAACTTTCAGCTCACTAATAACAAATCATGGTACCGCCCACTTTTAAAAATAGGATTTTTTTTTTCTTGCGAATGGGTAATAATCCTCGGGATTTGATGAATTTCTCGGTAAATAATTTAGTTATTGTTTCTTTTTCTCCGGATTCTTAATTAATTTGCAAGTTTCTCCTCTTATATCTATATATATTAATATATATAACACCTCAAATCTCACTCGCTCGTAAACTGGACCAAATTGAACCAAATTATCATGGGTTGAATTTATTTTTGGCGTATTAAAATGAAAGATATTGATTATTATGTATAGATGAATATACTAAACCCTAACATGCCACTACGTGAATAACGTACCAACCAGCTCATACTAAAGATAACTATAATAAAGATCTATAAAAAATCTTAAAATAAAATAGACAGAATCTCCCCTAAAAGTGCAATTCGGTGTCACCCTATCAAATCAACATATATGACTTTATAAAATAAGATTTATTCACTACACTATGTTTTTCACATAAACATTTAATTCAAACATGTAAACGCATTCTTGACATTTGGCTCATGACCCACCTATTCATATTATTCACATGCGTAATAATATATTTTTCATATCCTGCTATCATTATCCATGTCCACATACCCAACCCACAACAAAACAATCAAAATTGTCAAAACAAATATTTCATCGGCGAGTATACGTACGTGTGCGTGTAAGGCAAATAACTGCTCATCTATCCAAGCTGACATATCCAACATTCAATCCTCACCTACATATATATAGAGAAATATTAGTAATGAGTGTTACTAGTCTAAAACATAACTCATACCAAACTATCTATGAGAACAAACTCTCATATGGAATAAAATATTATGAAGTCCCTAAAGAGCATCTACTAAACTGAAATTATCTTTAAGTGATCTGATCTATTACTGTTGATGCCTCGACATTTTCTCATTTATCTTTCTGGTCCCTTAGGACTACTGTCATATTCTTAGTCATTTTTCTTATTTCCATACCCACTCGCACAACACGATTATTAGTAATCCTGACTTGGACTAACATACGCCGCTCGCATAACTTGTCGTCGGTATTCCCTAGCTTAGATAAGCACATGTCTAGAGACATGGTTGTCCGTAGTTCAGGTCTTCGACTGGCACATGTTGCTGGCTTACATGGTCGTCGGTAGTTTTGTCTTCGACTTGCACATGCCTGCTCGCGTAGTATGGTAATCGAAAACACGAAAACTACATATATGTATAAGCTGGCAGGTAAAGATTTATGTAATAGGACCAGAGGCATCGTGAGCTGGAGCTGAGATCACATACTTGAGGGTTATTAATCCAGAAAATTGTTCGGCTAAATGACCCAAGTTAAGTAGGATCCGATAAAACGCCACTTAACACGTCCTGCAGGTATTAAAACAAACCTACAATAGAACAAAGTATAAATCAAAGACGAGTCCTAAATGGACTTGGCAGAAGCTCCAAGCGTGGTTGTGTGCCTAGGCGGCAAGTTCCTACTCCTTACCTACACATCAAAACTAAATACTAATGCCCGTTCATGATTCATTCACACACCCTATAGCATACACACATCATCACACATAAATCAACATACATCAATAATAATCAATATAAGTTTTCCTAATCTATATTACATTAGATTATAATAGTTATTTAATCGACCTAATTAATCACTTAGCATTTATTTTAATATCACATAATCACATACATCCATATTTTTATTAACATAAAAATACATAACACATCAGCCACTCAATCATACTATCATAGCATGATGTGCTAATAATCATTAATTCTAAATAATTAAATTAAATAAGTTATAGCTCACGCGTCGTCGACAATTGGCGACCGCTTGGGTTTCGTCGTGCTTGGCAGAGCTCAAATTCGGCGCTCAGCGGTATTCGACGTTCAATCGGGTTCAACTGGACGAACTCGGCGGAAGACCAGGCAATTTCGGTTTTTTGGTAAGTTTGGTGGTTTTCCGGCGAGTCCCGACGGTTTTTCGGTGACTGTTAAGGTGGGGCAATTGGGGTAAGGGTTAGCATAGTCTCGACAAGTTCAACCCAGTGGTGGTGATGACGAGGGTAGCTGCGGTAGCAATGACCACCAATGGCGTCGAGTTCGGTCAGTTGCTCTGATCGGACTCACGGTTAGCCTCGACGGTAGCACTAGGTAAGGGGGAAGTTGTGGGAGGTCGAGGAGAAGGGCTTCGACGTCACGGCAGTGACGGTCTAGCACGGGTGGTGACGGATCGTCGACGGGGTGGTGACAGAATTGCAAGGGATTTTGGGCACGTGGCGGCCGAAAGGTGATCGGGGTTGGTCAGGGCGACACTGTGACGACACGACCGAGCTGAGCGTCGTCGATCGGCGGCAGACGGTGGTCGGACACGACGGCAACGACGCTAAACAGGGTCGGCGATGGGGGTTTGGGAGGTGAAGGGAAAATTGTCGGGATTTGGGGGAAAAGGTGATTGGTGGCAAACTCGTAAATTAGACTTGACTTGACACCGACTCGATTAAGAAATAATAACTCGCTCGGAATAAAATCCAAAAAAATAGAGAAAAATTCCGTAAAATAAAATAAACATCACAACATCCAAATGACATGCTCTATAACCAATAACCTGCCCAAGCTACCCTATAATGCGTCTAAGGCGTTATTTGGCCTAAAAATAATTTTACTCAAGTCGAAAATAACGGTTGACCCGACTGGTCTAGACTATAAAACCTTAACTCGGTCAGGTCACGGGTTTTACAATACATGATATGAATGATTTGCATTGGAGAGAAATAACTGTGTGATTTCCAGTAGATAAAATGCATATAATTCATGTGTTTGATGGTATTGTCAAAATGCTAATAAATAGATAAATAAACAATGAGACAATTATGTATAACCAGTCAAGTGGAAGCCAATATACACAAGGTCGAGTTCGGGAAGACATTAAAGATTCATTTATTAATAAATTAGAAACATTTATTCATATTTTTTATATATACTGATAGGGCTGCTAATTGATTGAGCCAACTTATGAGCATTTGGGTTTGGCTTGGTTCGACTCGACTCGAAACTCAATATTTAATTGCTCAAACTATAACTCGAATCGTATGAGGTGAGCTTGAGCAAGGGCGTGTTTAACGACTCTTAGTTCATCTCGAACTTTACTCGATAAAATAATATAATAATATAGTTTTTATATTTTATATATGTACTAATAAATTTAATTATAACTAGTTATATTTATTCATCTATAATATTCTAATAAAAAAGTGATATAGTTGAGATAATAGGCACCAAGTCTTTGATCAACTTCATTTTTTAAATTCTTTTTATCGAATCGGGTTCGAGCTCAAGATCGAGTTGGGTTTGAGCTTATAAAAATTAAAAAGTTTAAATATATTCGAACTAAAATATATAAATAATATTCGAGTCGAACTCTAATATATAAAAAATATTCAAATAAAACTTAAGTCAAGTTCAAACAAATTTTAAACTATTTGAACCAAGTAGGAACTCTTCAATAACCCTGTATATACTCATAATAATATTATATGGGCCAGAGTAGAGCTGTCATCAATTAATACAATTGATTGATTGATTCTTTAAACCGGTTGAAGAAAAATAATGAAAAAGATCCGTGGCTTAATCATTACTTAAGGTTAACATGTACTAGAAAACGAAAATATAAATGGCGGGAATGATTGTGTTTATGTTTTTTAATTTCCTAATTTTAGTTATTATATCTAATGCAATAACTTTAACGGTAAAAGTATTTTGAGAGACTAAAAAGTATTTCGAATTTATGTTCAATTAGAAGGCATAAATTATGTTTCACATGACTACATTATTTTTTATATTCAATATTGTAATTGTAATTGTGTTGCTTGTTTAATTTTGTGAACTAAATATTGTGTATATTTTAATATACAAATACCTAATTTATGATCCATAGGATGATTGAAAACCATGATCACTAGCTTGCAGCACTACATAGTATAAAATTCTATCAAAATAAATTTGTTACGTTCATTTTCGTGTAAATTATGCCATTCAAGATTTTTTATAAATATATATTTTTGTTTTGTAATATTCACGAGTTAATTAAATATGTATTAATAAATTCTCTTATTAATTTTCTTTACGATTCAATTCAAGACGTGGAAATATAACCATTCTTAGCTTATGATCATGCTATCTTAAAAAAAACAATCTATAAAAAAATTATTATGTACACTAATTTTGTTAATTAATAAAGAAAATATAAAATACTCTTACAAATAAATAACAGGGATTTTTACGCTAATATTTAGAGTATAAATAGGAGATTTAATTAATCAAAATATAATAAAAACAAAAAAATAAATCAAGTTATTATATTTATCTTTTAGTTTACTTTACATAAGATTTATCTATAAAATTAAAAGTACTAAAAAATTATATTTAAGATATTAAATTATTACCTAATTTATCACATTTTTTAATGAAAATTGATGTACATAATATAATTTGCGTACAGCACCTTGCCTTGTGCGGCTGGCTGTAGTTCAATCAGTACTTAAAGCAAGATAAAAGCATGTAGTTAAGGCTAAGGCTGGTGTTAAGCGTTGAAGACGAGCGGTGGCAGCTTATTCAGAATGTGAAGGCGAAGGGCAATGTATGCGCTCTATCTCCCTGCTCTCCATTATTGCTCGCGTTGGCACGTACTAGTCTGCTGCCATATGTGGCGGGTCCTCCTCTGCGCCTCACGTGCGTGCGACCAACTCATGTGTCGTCCATCCCCCTTCCCCCGCCTTGGGAAGGCGCTATAGTGTTAATATTATTATTATTTATGTCAATCATGTGTGTCGGCGTTGTTACATTACAGGACGCTGCAATTTTTACTGCAATCCTTGAAACGCTCTCACCAACCATTTCAGAGGGATTCAGAGAGTTATGTGTAATTGGTTTGCCAGATTTACGGTCGTTTTCCCTCCTCTCACGCTGATTACGTCCAGCTAGCGTCCTCGTAAATATCAGATTAAGAGGTTGTAATGTTCTCTACTTGTGACGGGTGAGTTCACTGTCGCAAGTCCCGGCCGAGAACCTTTAAAAAGAGGAAGCGGGTGAGAGAGTGCTACTGAGCAGGTTGTTTTGCAGGGCTGCCTTTCAACTTTAAAGTAAAAAAAAAAAAGTTGGGAGGCAGTGAATAGAATCTCACTGCCAAAAAAGACTGTCACTTCCAGGAGACGAAGAGGCCCGTCTCTCCCCATCTCATGTGCTGGAACAGAGCCCGTCTGACTCAAGGGTACCCACGACTCAATATATATATATATATATATATATATATATATATATATATATATATATATATATGTAAACATCCCTCTCTGATCATCGGTGCCCGTGTTCTTCCTCTCACTCTACTCGGGCCCTCTGCATGCTAACCCAGAGTGAGTAAACTTCAAAATCAAGGCTTTCGTCAATTTTGACCTTCAATGAGAGAATTGTGGTGCAAGTGGTTGGGGGCGGGGGGGCCTTAATCACCAAGTTGAAAAGCACAATCTTCTGATATAGAAAGGCATGGGTCGGAAGAACAATTTAGTTGCATCTCAACGCTTCCGAATCAGTTCCAGAACCACCGCGATAATGGATCCATCTCCAGGGAGAAGTAATATTTGTTGGGCCGTGACGTGCACCTGCCAACTTGAATATTAAAATGAGTTCTCTTTTATAATAAGGGCATATTTGGTTTGAGTGATTATGATGGAAAAGAAAAAGAAAACTACCTTTTTTTTTTTCTGAGTCTGGTTCTTTTCCTGAGTCTGGTTCTTTGGATGGAAGGAAAACGTGAGAAGGTAGAAAATGGATTTTTGTGGTGTGGCCTCTTCGAGAAAATTTATTCACAATCTGTTTTCTTGCAAAGCACACGAAAAAATGCAAGAAAGTGTGGTCGGCCCTACTTAGTATTCCTCCTTCGCCCAGCAGTCCTCTCCTTTGGACGCCACCGCCATCCTTTAAGGCCATCGCCCCCTTACCTTTGGACGCCATCGCTGTCGTGGCCATCCTTCGTCGGTCATCATGTTCTTACCTTTGGACACTGTCGCCATCCTTGTCGCCACAACGATGTCGCTCCTATCCTTGTATTAGCACCTCTCTGTCCCCATTACCGTAACAGATATTCCTCATCACCTTTTTACTAGCGACACAATAATTTTTGATTTTTGAGTGCGGTGGTTTTTTTCGTTTTTTTAAAAGGCTGTGTTGATTTTATTTCTGGTGGAGGCAACATACATGCAATACCCATGTTGGTTTTATTTTGGTGAAGACAGTGTTGATTTGTATTTTTCGTGAAGGCAGAAAGGCTATGTTGATTTCTTTTTTGGAGGCAACGTTGATTTTTTTTCAGAAAGCAGGGATGCATTTTTTTTTTTTTGGAGGCGACGATACCATGTTCCCGGCAGTGTTGATTGACGCACACGATGCAATAAATTTTTTTAAAAAAAATCTAAACACATACAAGAAATTTATAGAAAAATAATTTCTATTTTTTCTTTTCGTTTCTCTCTTAATCTTTCAATTCAGACGAACCTCAAGAGTTTGGATTTTCAAAGAGTAAAGTGTTTAATTTGGCTCTAAAATTACATGCACATGCAGATGTGTGTGCTTATTTATATACGTGGTAGATCTAGTTATTATACAATCTCCGTCACAAGACCCCTTTCCTCAATTGATGACCTGATCACACACATAAATTTGGACCTGGGCCTACCCTATCATATAAGCGGTCCAACAAGAAGAAGTTGAGTGGGCTTGGCCCAGTTTACTATATCGCCTTATATTCATGGTGGGCTTGGGCCGAGTGGCGAATCACAATCACGAGCTTTTCATGCCCACAAATATGACGAATTCTAAATGTCTGCACTCTTGTGGTTTTGCTGAAGAAAAATGCAGCCAATTAGGAGTAAGAAGATGCTGGATTGTGACTCTAACCAACTCTCTTGTTTTTTTTCCTCTTGCTTTTTCGAAGCCAATTTCAACCTACTTTGTGGTCGAAATTAGCGAAATGGTATTAATTTATGTAGCATTGCCTTTGACTTCTGCAGGAGGCAATCAAAGATAACGATGAATTAAGTAAATTATAGGACAGACGTCACAGTTTCCTTACTTCTCTGGGATTGGTTAGAGAGTAAGTAGCAAATCACACTCATACACACAGCTAACAGCTTGGATAGAAAAAAAAAAAAACATTGTTCACAAAACAAGAACCAGGGCGGTTGATAAGATGGAGGGATCACTGTGACTTCAAGTAAACTGCGGCCGAAGTTTACTCGCATCATCTAAGATGGTTGCCTCCATTAAACAAAAGTGAGGATGAGCAAGAACCATTATGCGTCGAGGACACGCACACAAAAGCTATCTGTATGAGGAGAAAAAGAAACAAGGAAGAGTAAGAAACGCTCCGAAGTCCGACCCAAGCCGGCCATGATAAGCGGCACATGATGTGAGGTGAGGGAAGACGCTGGTACAGATAGATGGGTACAGGTACGCCGCCTGGTGGCGCTGTGACTCACATGTTCTCTCCCCATTCCCCGTTTCAAATTCTAACATCATCTCGTAGATGATATCGCTATTCAGGCAAACAATACAAACTAAGTAGTTGTTTCTGAACAAAAGAAAATAAAGTAGAGCACAAATGTTTATGTTTTCGTTACTTGATAATATATATGTATATTCCGTTTAGTTACTTAATAATATATATATATATATATATATATATATATATAGTGAAGAATGTATTTTTATATGATGTTATATCTAGATTTCGATCTAGCGGTCCATATTTATCCTCCAAACCTCTATCACCGGTTCTCTCGCTTACCCGCATCTGAACTGCCCTCCTGCCTACCCACCCACCCTCCTGCCTGACTAGTCCCCTCGTTGCCACCCGTCGTCACGGCCTCCCCGTTACCCCCTTCGACCTTGCCCAGCCCAAGTCACCGTGGCCCCCTCCCCCACTCGTCCCAAG
>JAVDBV010015243.1:4853-30672 GCA_032619315.1 Piper longum
CCCCCCCCCCCCCCCCCCCCCCCCCCCCCCCCCCCCCCCCCCCCCCCCCCCCCCCCCCACCCGCCCACTAAAGAGAGAGAATAGAAAGGATATCAAACAAGAGGGAAGATTAGAGGAGGTCGACGCAAGAAAGAAGGGAGAGGAGAAGAAGAAGTAGCGACTTTGAAAAAACGTGAAGACACACCCAAATGGGTTTTAACGTGGCCTAACTCCGTAAAAATCTGCCTCTATCCTCTAACACCTAATAGTCCTTATCAACTTACAAGACCTAATCTACCTAATCTCCACAACAACTCTACTACCTAATAACCAAAATGGCTAGTCACACCCTATCCACCCATAACACACACTTGATTGATTTAAAAGGATTAATAATTATTTTATTATTATTATTATTCTTTATTAATAAAAATTAACTAAACAAGATTTAGAAAACAAAAATTAAATTAAATAATATTTAAGACTCGCTTCAAAATTTAGAAAACCTCAAATAAAATAACCTAGTTACTTTCATGGTTTTACACTGTTGGTCATATGTTAAAGAAGGTTGTGGGCTAGGCTAGTAACGGGTCAAGTGTAAGAATTTTAGAGACAAATTTTTTTAAGACGGGTGGAATGTGAGATCCTTCGACTTAGTCTCACATTTAATACTTAGTGGGAAAGATCATATTTATAAATAAGAATGAACTATAAATCTTAAATTTAGTTAACTATTTTTGAAAAAATAATTTAGCATGTTATCTTGCACTTTGAACTATGTCGTTACCATGCACGATACTCCATACTTGTCCAAACCAAGAAAGATGTGAAATGCCAACAAGTTTTATTTTAGTATAATTCCAGCATTTTATATTCTATGTTCTGATCCAACGTTTATTCCTTGAGAATAGGTAACATGCGCTGTTCAAAATACCATGCATTATCCTCTTGGAACGAAGTAGCTTGGTGAAGACGACATGGGAAGAGGGGATGCCTAACTTTCAAGTGAAAGGCAAACAACACATGATGGCAGGCTCCTAATTTGGTGGATGTTTTGCATATTGCTAAAACATATACGTGGGACTTTTTTGAAGAGATTGAGTGGCTAGGCTGCCAACTTGAGTGGGGACATTGTTGTTCTAACTTTCAACTTCGTTGGTGATTACTCCAATTCTGCAGGGCCTTCCAAGTACATTGGAACTTCAAGATTTTGAGATGACACTTTTACGATAATGGAATGATTTGAAGCATCACCTTGTAATATCCCTCTAAAAATGAGGAATTTGAGAATGAAAATTGGCTTACATGTTGACATTGAAGACTAAAAAAGAAGGCTAATCATCAAAGCCATCGATCTGAGTCTTATTTTTCCTCATCCTTATTGTTAAAAAGAGGAGCTAAAAAACTAACACAGATTAAAAGTAGTGCATTCAACTAATAAAAAAGAACAAAACTAATCTCGAGTGCGACATCTTAACGTCTTGTACATCCTAATCAACCTTAATCAGAACACTTCAATTATAACTCAAATCAGATTTAAGAATGTAGTAAAAGAAATAATTAATCTTCATTGCGACAAATGATTCAAATGTCAACACAACATCTCGTGATGTTTTATATTGAGATTACAAATTATTTTAAAAATATTGAGTTAGATAATTATTTTCATTACATTTTTTATATAAATTTGACTTTAACCTTCCTGTTATTGCATAAAATTACTAGAAATTTTAAATTTTATCGAATATAAAAAAATCATTAGCCTAGCTTAACCCTAATAAAAATAGGATCCGCCATATTTCATTTCGGTACTGTTCATGGCACCGATTACCCGACCCGCAACCAAATTACTTAATTAAATCCTTTTCTTCTCCTACAGGGGGTCTCTGCCCTCCCCGTCGCCGTCGCCGAAACGTTGCCGACAACCACGAATCGGTTGAAATATACAAACTTCGATACCCCGCCCTTGCGCTCTTCTTTTTGCGTTGATGTTGGTGTACCCTTTTTTTTCTTGTGCTTTGATTGTTTGAACTCAAATTGTGAAGTGTTTTGTGATTGCAGGTGAATCTTTGGGCATCTCTGTTTCTAGGAATGGGATTGACCCGCTTGAGGTAACTTGAATTGGTTTGCACTTGGTTTCTGCTTCGATTATTTCAGTTTTTTTAAAAAAAAAATTAATGATTCAGATCATGTAATCGGCATTAGTTTCTTTCCTGGATGTTAAAGTAAATATAGTTTGGTTCAACTTTCTAACAGTTTGGGCTGACAAGTGGTTAAAGCATTTGAATTTAGATGTTAGAGAGGGTGTAGGTTGTAATCCTCCCAGCGGTGTATGCTAGGAAAATTGTCGGCGTGCACCATTTTATTCCCAAAGGAACTATTTTTCACTGTATTAGTCCTCTTTCTAAGCCATTAAACTTGGTTTGAACGTGAGAATGATAAATATTGTTTGGTTACCTTTTTTAACCGCTTGAGTCTGTCTTTGTGAGTTTACAATGCATACACCAGCACAAATCATAGGCATTGGAAATCCGCATCGGCTGAAGTTGAACCTGGCATTATTAACTCTTTAACTAATATTTATTTGTATGTTTAATGAAATTGTTGGAAATTCGCTGAATATGGATCAATCTTTGGTATAGGTTTGCTCTTAATGCTGTTTTTTGGAATTTTTATTGAGTTGGCTTAATATGTATGAATTTTGAATGAGTTTGCTCTCCTTGCAGCTTTTTTGCTATTCTAAATTATTTCTAGTCAGGCTATGATTGATGCAAGGGTCCCTATTCCCCCATGATGCCTTGGCCCAAAGATGTAGGGTAGTTATATCATGTGATCTTTAGTGAATTTATTTGCCCAGAATGTGTTGAATTTAATTTTGTTATCTGCCTATCAAATACAAAAGTTTTTAAACCAGTGCCATTAATGTCAGATGCCTCTGTCTTGGGCACGAATAGATGAATTCTGAATCCATGCATTCTTGTCTTTGCCATTATTCTTGTCATGGGCCATGGCCTGTAATTTTCTATTTTCTACATTTCTATTCATTTCTGTGCAAACTACAATTCAGGTCTGGTTCCAGCATTGAAAACAAACATGGCAAGGAAAAATTTGAAAAGAAGCTGAATTTCTATTCCAGTGAGTGATTGTAGTCTTCTCTTTTTTTGTATGTTGTTTTAAATACTACTGATTTAAATTAAGTTCCTAATTCGTGATGTATTTTACAAACAGAGGTCAGGGATACTGTTGCTTCCCTGAGTGCTAAGAAAACTATTGAAAAGGTATCTCTAGTACGCTATGAATTGCATTATTTTTTAATTACCTTGATTCTCTAGTTACATATTATTATGGTAGAAGTTTAATTTGGATGTAATTGTTGTACTGATCGGAAAACTAATATTGGTTCAGAAGAAGAAACTCAGAAGTCGTCAAAAAAAGCTGAAGGCATATGATCTCTCTGCACTATCAGAATATCTTCCAGATGGGAATGATTTCTCTACAGTTTCAGAATATATTCCAGATGTAAATGCTGTCCAACCTTACCGTGAATCCTTGAAATTGAACTGCAAATCCAGGCATAAGCTGTTGTACGTTATCTGGCATTGAATGATTTCATTTTTCAAGGTTGTGGTTACGATTGAGATTTTTTAATCTATCGATATCCATTCCCTCAGAGAGAAAGAAAGTGCCCAGCTGGCAACGGTTCTGCAAGATTCTGCATTCCAGGCTGACACATTGGTTGCCATTCACCAATATTTGAAGAACACACAACCTCCCGCAAGCATCAGGAAGGAAAAAAAGCTAGTTAAAAATTAGAAAAGAGGAAAGAAAAAACTGTCCAAGGTTTTGGTCCCTTTTCAGGCCATGGAAACTGATGATCCTTGATTCTTCTTATTGTGACCACTTTGAGCCTACTTTCTAATTTCTTTTTCCCGCGTGGCATGTCGGTCAATTCTAAACTTTTCCTGTGCTGGTGCAAATAGTGAGCAGGTTCATAGATAAGACTTTGCTCATCAGCTCTGTGACAATAATTTGAGCGTGAAGGAATTAGTCTGTTGATCATGTTGAGGTGTGGTTTGTATGATCCCAAAGCCTACCATCGTTCTTGCCAAACTGAATGTTAAACATCAGGAGTTTGGTTTTGTTATCTTGCCCATGATTGATTAAGTTGGTTCTCGGGGAAAGAGGTTAAAAAATGGTGACGTGCTTCCAGATCGATTGTGTTTATGAGATGAGAGGTCATTTTTTTGGAAATTTTATTTTCCTGCGCCAAATGCTTGAAGAGAACCCATCATTGTGGATATCTACTTACCGACGCTTATCGATTTTGGTTATTAATGGTCACACCACTGTTAAATCTGGAGCTAATGTTAGATTTTGGGTTTTTAATTTCGTGGATCTGCAAGCATTATTGAATAATGAATAAGCAAACCCGAAATTAAACTTACGGCTGTCTCCACGTTTACATTACAACAAGTGCTGGCCTTTTTTATGTTTACCAATCAGCCACTTTATATGTATAATTTTTACTCATCTCGTTTCAGCTATTAGATCTCGGCCCCCTAGTACTCATTTAATTTAAAATTTGAAATTATTATTGTTTATTGTTTAAAAAAACCCTAAAGCATAATTTTATCTAAATTAGGATTCTTAATACTCAAATTAAAATTTGTTACTTAATAATACATACTTCATCCAGGATTTCTAACAGTTTTTAATTTAATATTTCTGTATAACCTATATTATTATTTATTTATTAATATTACTATTTATTTCTGGGAAATATTTAGAGTATAATTATATCCAGATAAAAAATCTTAAAAAAATGATAAAATCGATTGGAATTTTAAATTTTATTCAAGTTAAAACCTTTTACTTATCAAGACATGATTTTATTTATTTTAACATAAATCAAAATCATTTCCAATGTTTTCTAGGCCATTTTATTTTTATGAATAATTTTAATTAATTTTAAATATATATTCCCTATTTTTTTTAAAAAAAAGCGTTATATTTTTAAAAAAAAATTATATTGTATGTTATTAACATATATCATTAATTAATTTCAAATTGCAAGTCTTTGACTAGTTGTTGAAAGAAATGGAGACAATAAATTCAAGTTTAAGGCCCAAAAAAAATTCCATACCCTAACCCTAATTAGTCCAAATCATTTTTTATGAGAGTCCCGACCACCGCCGGGTAGTCCAAGTCAGCCCCGCCGCCTCAACCTCAAACTATAATGACGAAAACGCCCCCCACTCCTAAGAGGTGCACAATAGCACGGAAACGTTGTGTTCTATTAACCTGCGCCGCTTCCCCTTGAAGTAGCCCTTCTTCTTCCTGTCATCCGACTCTCCAGTCGCGCACTCTCCTCTTCCTCCTTTTGCACACCAAAAAGAAAAAAAGGTGCCACCTTTTTCCCCCCTCCGATCATCGCCGGCCGGTTTCCACCTCCTCTCCATGCGTATGGTTCCTCTGCTCATCCTCCATGGCCGTCGCCGTTCTCGATAATCTGTTTTTTGCCGATTTTTTGGGTTTTTTTTTAGACTTTTGGGTGGGTTTTTTTGGGGGTTGGGGCTGATTTTTTCCCCGCGGTGCAGTTTGAGGGCGGTGGAAAGGCGTCGGCTTCAATCGGAGATCCATGGCAGGGCTGAGATCGAGCCTGCCCCTGCGGCTCCGGCAGCTGCTGTCCGGCGATGGCGCGCTCGGCCCCTCCCTGAAATTGGAATCAGAGCCTGTGAGTATCGTCGCTTGTTTGCTGTTTTTGTTGTCGAGCCCCTTCTTAATCCGATACGAATCGTGACGTGTAAATGGTGGAGCTTTTATCCATGGTTTGGTTGTTGTTTGGCTTTGTTTGTGTGAGGTTAAGTAGCTGTGTTCTGTTGCTTCAATTATTTGGTAGATTGGTTTATTTACAAATTGACGCCTACGAGTTGATTTTTCTATTGAAAAATGGATTCTTGCTGTACTTAAGTAGGAATTAGATTTATTTTGTTAGGATTGATATTGATTTGGATTAGTTGGAGAGTTGCTTACGAGTTTTTTGTGGTTTTCTAGTGCATAAGTATTTCTTAGTGCATATGCTTTGCATGCATTGCAGAGATGAATTTAGCCCGGATGACTCATTGTGGGCTTTCATGTAGCTTTAGTACTTGATGATGTTACTGTGCACGAGTTGACGAGTGTTCTCGTTATCTAATTGAAAAATGAAGCATATGTTTGATGAAAGTTGATGAGCTTTGTCGTTATCTAATTGAAAAATGAAGCATATGTTTGATGAAAATATCTCTCTGTAATGGTTGCAGGGTTTTCGTTATCTAATTGAAAACGAAGCATATGTTTGATGAACATATCTCTCTTTATTGGTTGCATTGAACTGAATTCGTTTTAAAATGTAAGATAAGAAAAAAAAGAAATTAATGTGAAACCCCAAATACGCTGTCAAATTCTTTTAATTGTCAAGTTTGTGGATCTCCTTTATGATTGGGTGTTTTTAAGGTGCAGAAGTGTTTTTTTTTTCTGAAAAGAAGTTCCATTTTTTGAGACCACAATTAGCAAAATCAAGCGTGCAAATGTCAAATCTAGTGAACTTCACTTATAATTTATATCATATATCATTCAATGGTGTGAAACCTGATGCTGTAGTGCAGTGTTGTAGATTGGGCACTTGTTTCAAGCGTGCATGTCAAATCTAGTGAACTTTGGGTCATAATCTATATTCATCTATCGTTCAATGGTGGGAAACCTGATACTGTAGTACAGTGTTGTAGATTGGAAATGTGTTTTGATATATTTGAATAAGACCTTGACACCAGTCCATTTCTGCAGCCTCCTGAGGTTAAAGGATTCATTGACAAGGTTATTAAAAGCCCTTTACAAGATATAGCAATACCTCTCTCAGGATTTCGATGGGAATACAATAAGGTTTGCAGACTTATGTACTTACTTACTGTTTTGGTGATTTTTTGAGTCATTGCATTTGCTGATCTTGGTCATTTTTTATTTATTCAGGGTAATTTCCATCATTGGACACCTTTGTTTTTGCACTTTGATACATACTTTAAGACCTATGTGTCTGGTCGAAAAGACCTTCTATTGTCCGATAATCTCATAGACAATAGTGGTACATTTCCAAAGCATGCTGTCTTGCAAATATTAAGGGTGATGCAAATAATATTGGAGAATTGCCACGGCAAGAGTTCATTCAGCGGTTTGGAGGTATGGTCCATTTTGTTGTTTACCCACATCGACCATTTTGGCTTATATGTTTTCGTTTGTTTATGTTCTTAAACATGTATGGAACCTGCAGGTGTTAGAATTTTATATGTTCTTAAAGAATTCTGTATGTCCACAAGAATCTCTACTTCAATATCTATTTTGTCTTATTATACATTTTAGCTTGTTTCATTCTTTTGTTTGTTTTTGTTCTAAAATGTAGAAAGGTCAGTGAATTAATTTTCTAAAATTCTTAGAGAATTCTTCATTGTCAATGGAGTTTTAGAAGTTCAGTAGAGTTACCTTTTTATCATCATTTCGTAATTTTTATATTTCAGTTAGGATTTGAAGTAAAAGTTATTGTATATTTATTACTTCACATTTTTCTTTCATCAGCATTTCAAAGCGTTGCTTGCGGCTACCGACCCAGAGATTCTTATAGCTAGTTTAGAGACCCTTTCAGCTTTGGTGAAGATAAACCCATCAAAGCTGCACGTGAGTGGGAAGTTGATTGTGTGTGGTTACCTGAACAATTACCTTCTCTCTTTAGCACAAGGATGGGGAAGCAAAGAAGAAGGGTTGGGATTATATAATTGTGTAATGGCGAATGCAAAAAACCAGGATGAGCACTTTTCCTTATTTCCATCCTTCAGACAAGAGAATTCTGACAAATCGCAATTCCGACTTGGTTCTACCCTCCATTTTGAATTCTACACTGAGAATTTGAAGGATAAAAAGCAACATTCTTCCAATTTGCATGTAATACGCATACCAGATCTTCATTTACATATGGAGGATGACTTGACGCTGCTAAGCCAGTTAGTGAGCGAGTACAATGTGCCTCAGGAGCACAGATTTTCCTTGTTAACTCGTATTAGGTATGCCCGTGCATTCAGATCACCCAAAACGTGCTGGCTATATAGCAGAATCTGCCTTCTTGCTTTTGTTGTGTTGGTCCAGTCTAATGATGCTCATGATGAACTTGTATCCTTTTTTGCAAATGAACCGGAGTACACCAATGAACTGATTAGGCTTGTTCGCTCAGAAGAAGCTGTACCTGGAACAATAAGAACTCTAGCTATGTTGGTTCTGGGGGCACAATTAGCAGCTTATTCTTCTTCGCATGAGCGGGCTCGGGTATTAAGTGGATCCAACGTGATATCTGCTAGTGGAAATCGGATGGTTCTATTGAGTGTTCTTCAAAAAGCTGTTCACCTGTTGAATGCAAATGCAAGTGACCCATCTTCTCTTGCTTTTGTGGACGCCCTCTTGCAGTTCTACTTGCTTCATGTTATATCTTCTTCACGTTCAGGCAGTGCGATAAGAGGATCAGGGATGGTTCCCACTTTATTGCCACTACTGGAGGATTCTGATTCAGCTCACATGGGTCTTGTCTGTTCAGCTGTGAAGACTCTTCAAAAGCTAATGGATTATAGCAATGCAGCTGTATCCTTGTTCAAAGATCTTGGTGGCGTTGAACTTCTGGCTGATAGATTAAAGACGGAAGTTGACAGAGTGAACTGTGGAAGCAATGATATTATGGTTACTGGGGATTTCTCAAAATCAGGAGATTTTCTGTATGTGCAGAAAAGGCTGATTAAAGCTTTGTTGAAGGCATTGGGATCTGCCACTTATGCTCCTGCAAATTCTGGAAGAGCTCCCAATAGCCCCGACAATTGCCTAATATCTTCTTTGTCAGTTATATTTCTCAATGTGAACAAATTTGGGGGCGACATATACTTCTCTGCAGTAACTGTAATGAGCGAAATAATTCACAAGGATCCCACATGTTTCACTGTTTTACATGAGATGGGTCTTCCGGATGCTTTTCTGTCTTCTGTAAAAGCTGGCATCCTCCCATCTTCCAAAGCTCTTACATGTGTACCAAGTGGGCTTGGTGCTATATGTCTAAATGCGAAAGGTTTAGAAGCAGTCAAGGAGACTACCACACTTCAGTTTTTAGTTGACACTTTTACTGGCAAGAAGTATGTGGTTGCAATGAATGAAGGTGTGGTCCCACTCGCAAATGCTGTAGAGGAACTCCTTCGGCATGTGTCATCTTTGAGGAGCACTGGTGTCGAAATAATTATTGAGATTGTGGAAAAGCTTGCTTTGATGGGGGAAGCAACTTCTGGTGGATCTTCTATGAACGAAGATGGTATCAGTGCAATGGAAACTGATTCACATGATAATTTGTTTGTATCAGGAGAACCCACATTAGACGGCATCAGTAATGAGCGATTTATTCAACTCTGCATTTTTCATTTGATGGTTCTTGTCCATCGAATTATGGAGAATGCTGAAACTTGTAGGTTATTTGTTGAGAAAAAAGGTATAGAAGCTTTGATGAAGCTTCTTCTTCGGCCTAGCATTGCGCAGTCGTCTGAAGGGATGTCTATTGCTCTACATAGCACTGTGGTTTTTCAGGGTTTTACACAATATCATTCGGGCCCACTTGCACAAGCTTTTTGCTCTTCTTTGCGTGAGCATTTGAAGAAAGCTTTGAGTGGGATAAGTTCTGTTGGGGGTTCCTTCTTACTTGCACCTGGTTCCACTCCAGATAGTGGGATCTTCTCATCACTTTTTGTTGTCGAATTTCTTCTTTTTCTTGCAGCATCAAAGGATACAAGATGGGTTACCGCTTTACTTTCTGAATTTGGAGATGGAAGCCCAGATGTTCTCATAGATATTGGCCGTGTGCATCGTGAAATTCTATGGCAGATTGCACTATTAGATGATTCAAAAGTAGAGGCAGGTGGTAATGCCTCTGGTCGTGGAGATTCACAAAAATTAGATGCAAGTGCTGCTAGTGGGCCAGAGGACCAAAGGTTTAATTCTTTTCGGCAGTTTATTGATCCTCTTCTGAGGAGAAGATCCTCCAGTTGGAGCGTTGAATCTCAATTTTTTGATCTCATTAACTTGTATTGTGACCTTGGTCGTGGCAGTAATTTCCATCAGCGGTCAGGTATTGAAGGGGCATCAAGTTTAAGGCCTGGATCTATCCATCAATCTAGTTCAGAGGATGGTGGAACATCTAGCAGAACTGAGGACCAGCAGAGACCATATTATTCTTCTTGCTGTGACATGTTGAGGTCACTTTCCTTTCATATAAGCCATCTGTTTTTAGAATTGGGAAAAGTAATGCTGCTTCCATCAAGGCGTCGTGATGACACTATAAATATACCTCCTTCCACTAAAGTCGTTGTGTCCACAATTGCCTCCATAGTGTTAGATCACCTTAATTTTGTTGGAGTTGCTGACCCATCCAATTCAGGTGTTATATCAACAAAGTGCCGTTTTTTAGGTAAAGTTGTTGATTTTGTTGATAGCGTTTTATTAGAGAGAGCAGAATCATGCAACCCAATTTTGGTGAATTGTTTTTATGGCCAAGGAGTTGTCCAGACTATTTTAACCACTTTTGAAGCTACCAGCCAGTTGCTCTTTGCCGTTAACAAGGGGGGACCTTCTTCTCCCATGGACACTGATGATGGAAATTTGAGACAAGATGAGAAAAGTGAAAACAATAATTTATGGATATACGGGCCCTTAGCTAGTTATGGTAATCTTATGGACCACTTGGTGACATCATCCTTCATCATTTCACCCTTCACAAAGAATTTGATTGCACAGCCTCTCTTTAGTTTTAGTATTCCTTTTCCTCGTGATCCTGAAACATTTGTGAAGGTACTACAGTCAAAAGTTCTGAAGGCAGTGCTTCCTATCTGGAATGATCCTCAATTTAGCGAGTGTAGCTATGAATTTATAGCAGTAATTATTTCTATTGTGCGGCACATTTACTCGGGAGTTGAAGTGAAAAATGTCAACATTAGCAGTGGGTCTAGAGTCTCTGCCCCCCCACCAGATGAATCATCAATATCAATGATTGTTGAGATGGGGTTTTCCAGACCCAGGGCAGAAGAAGCACTTAGGCAAGTGAGGACAAACAGTGTTGAGATGGCAATGGAGTGGTTGTTTACACACCCAGAAGAAATCCAAGAAGATGATGAACTTGCCCGTGCTCTTGCTATGTCTCTGGGAAGCTCTGACACATCCATGAAGGATGATGCCGCTGCTGTCCCTGAGAGTACTGAGCTAGAAGAAGTGGTTCAACTTCCTTCAGTTGATGAATTGCTATCTACATGCATTAAGCTTTCGCAAATGAAAGAGCCGTTAGCTTTTCCTGTCCGTGACTTTCTTGTGATGATCTGTTCTCAAAATGATGGTCATTACCGGGACAAGGTGGTTACATCTATTCTTGATCATGTGAAACTTTCTAGCGGCAATAATGTTTTACTTTCAGCACTCTTTCATTTGCTTGCATTGGTGCTACATGATGATTCTGCAGCAAGGGAAGTTGCCTTGAAAGGTGGTCTGGTTAAAGTTGCTTTGGAAGTTCTTTCTCAGTGGGAGCCTAGCTTGTCTAATGGGGATAAGCCTCAGGTGCCAAAGTGGGTCACAGTGGCTTTTCTTGCAATTGATCGTATGTTACAGGTGGATCCGAAGCAGAATTCAGAAATTTCTTCTGCAGAGCAGTCAAAGAAGGATGATGTTAGTAATAAGACACCAGTGATTTCTGATGACAAGTCCAATAGTTTACGGACTGTTTTGGGAATCAACACACGCATCATAGATTTATCTGAGCAAAAAAAGCTTATTGAGATTGCATGTCGGTGTATTCATAGTCAACTTCCCTTTGAAACTATGCATGTGATTCTTCAATTATGTGCAACACTCACCAAGGTCCATTCAGTTGCAATTTCCTTTCTTGAGGCAGGAGGATTGTCTTCTTTGCTATCTTTACCCACAAGCAGCTTATTTACTGGGTTCGATAGTGTTGCTGCTACAATAGTCAGGCATATCCTTGAGGATCCACAAACTCTGCAGCAAGCCATGGAAACAGAAATAAGACACAGCATGCTGGGGGCCACGAGCAGGCTTTCGAATGGAAGGATTACCCCTAGGCATTTTCTTCAAAATTTATCTGCTGTTGTTTTACGGGATCCTGAAATTTTTCTATTGGCTGCAAAATCTGTATGCGAGGTTGAGATGGTTGGAGAACGACCACATGTAGTTCTATTAAAGGATCGTGAGAAGGACAAATCGAAGGAAAAAGAAAATGATAAAGGCAAGCAGCCAGGCTCTGACGGAAAAGTAAAGCTTCCTGATTCAAATGTCAAAGGTGGCAAGACTCATAGGAAGCCACCACATAGCTTTGTTAGTGTTATTGAGTTTCTTCTGGATGCTGTTTTGACTTTTGTACCCCCTCTTAAGGATGACAGCCTGACCTCTGGAATCTCTCCTACCCTGTCCTTAGCTGACATGGAGATTGATGGAACTCAATCCAGTAAAGCTAAAGGAAAAGCTATTGCTACTGTAACTGAAGAAAGTAACTCAGGATGTCAGGATGCCTCAGCTTCTCTTGCCAAGACTGTTTTCATTTTGAAGCTATTGACTGAAATATTTTTAACATATGCTTCATCTGTGCACATTCTGCTGAGAAGAGACACTGAAGTTAGTAACAGTCGAGGTCCTATTCATCGTAACAACAGTGGAAATAGCAGCGGAGGGAATGGGATATTTCATCATGTCATTCACAATTTTCTCCCATATCCTGGCAGCTATAAGAAAGATGGAAGCAAAAAGTTAGAAGGTGACTGGAGGCACAAGTTAGCATCTAGAGCAAGCCAATTCTTAGTTGCAGCTTCTATCCGCTCTTCTGAGAGTCGCAAAAGGGTTTTCCTTGAGATCAATAATATCTTCAATGAGCTAGTTGATACAACTGATGGGTGCAGAGTTCCAGACTGTAATATCAATGCTTATGTTGACCTACTAAATAATATTTTAGCTGCACGGTCACCCACAGGATCTTACATATCTGCAGAAGCTTCAGCTACTTTTATTGATGTTGGATTGGTGCACTCCTTGACTGGTGCTCTTAGAATTTTGGATTTGGATCACCCTGAATCTTCCAAGATTGCTAGTGGAATTGTTAAGGCTCTAGAATCTGTTACGAAGGAGCATGTTCATGCTGCAGACCAGTCCTCTTTAAAGGAACCAGGTTCATCAAATCCTGCTTCTGATGAAAACCCATCTTCAAGACCTGCCGAAAATGATGGTAATAATAGGTTTCAGGTCTTGGAAACAGTATCTCAACCAGATCAGAATGAAGTTGCTCCTGTCCATTTGCCATCATTTAATGCAGTCCAGGCATCAGGAAGTTCAGACTCCAACACCGATGATATGGACCATGATCATGACTTGGATGGTAATGAAGATGATTTTATGCATGAGACAACAGAGGAAAGTGGAGGTCTGGTAAATGGAAATATTAGTAGTGTTGAAATAAGTTTTGATATTTCTCATAATTTGCAAGAGAACTCTGATGAGGATGAGGATGAGGATGATGATGAGGAGATGACAGGAGAAGAGGGAGATGAGGGTGATGAGGATGAAGATGAAGAAGAGGAGGAACATAATAATTTGGAGGATGAGGTGCATCATATGTCACATCCTGATACTGATCAGGATGATCACGAGATTGATGAGGATGAGTTTGATGAAGACCTGTTAGAAGAAGAAGATGAGGATGATGAGGATGATGAGGATGGTGTGATTCTTAGGTTGGAGGAAAGCATAAATGGTATCAATGTGCTTGAACAAATTGAGGTTATGGGAAGGGATAATAATTTCTCCAATGAAGCTCTTCATGTAATGCCAGTTGAAGTCTTTGGTTCTCGCCGTCGAGGGCGTACAACATCTATTTATAATCTCCTTGGAAGGGGTACGGATCATGGAACTCCTCTTCAACACCCACTTTTGATTGAACCGTCTTCATCTCATACAGTTGCACACAGGCCAACTGGTAAACGACAAACATTGTTGATATTTGGATGTAAATGAACTTTAATCATATAGAGTAATTATTTTCTAAACTCAATGAATTTTATGCTGTTTATATCTTGACAGATGCTGCCTCTGATGATGGTTTTTCAGATCGAGGCATTGAGAACAGTTTGTCACGATTGGATGCCATCTTCCGAACATTGAGAAATGGGCGGCATGGACATAGGCTTAACATGTGGTTGGATGAGAGTCAGCCTCGCAGCAGTGGATCTAGTGGGCCTGTGATACCTCAGGGTTTTGAGGAGCTGCTTGTGTCACAACTTAGACGACCCTCTAAACATCAAGCACCTAATCAGAATACAGCATTGCAACCACAAGATAATGGTGATACAAACCAAACTCGAGACACAGAAGAATTAAGGGAGGAGAGAACTGTGGAGGATAATGTTAATGCGGAAGTTATAACTGCTGCATCTTGCAATGAAGGTTCAGAAGGTGCTGGCAATGTTGAAATTGCATCAGCTGATAATGACATGCAGTTTGAACGCAGTGATGCAGCTGTGCGCGATGTCGAAGCAGTGAGCCAAGAGAGTGAAGGAAGTGGTGCAACATTGGGTGAGAGCCTCCGCAGTCTGGAAGTGGAGATTGGAAGTGCTGATGGACATGATGATGGGGGAGAAAGACAAGGCCCGTCTGAGAGAGTAAGAAGAGTTACTGCTTCCACTGGAGCTGCAACACCAACTGCTGGGAGAGATGCTTCACTTCTTCAAAGTGTTAGTGAAGCAGTCCCCCTTCCTAATCCAGAACTAAATACAACTGTAGGGGTAGGTGGGGAGCAGCAAAGAGAAGTTGGTGCCGGAGCAATTGACCCTGCATTCTTGGAAGCTCTTCCAGAGGAGTTACGAGCAGAAGTTCTCTCTGCCCAGCAGAATCAAGTGGCACAACCATCAGGTGAGCAGAATCAGGCTGCTGGTGACATTGATCCCGAGTTTCTGGCAGCTCTACCACCTGATATCCGAGCTGAAGTTTTGGCTCAGCAACAAGCTCAAAGGCTTCATCAGTCTCAAGAGCTGGAAGGGCAACCTGTTGAGATGGACACTGTTTCCATCATTGCAACGTTCCCATCTGATCTACGAGAAGAGGTATGGACTTACATTTGTATCTTTTTTAATAGATCATCCTTGAGTAATATCTGTTTTTTAATCAAATGCATGCTCTGCATGTGCAGGTGCTGTTAACATCTTCAGATGCTATTTTGGCCAATTTGACTCCTGCTCTTGTCGCAGAAGCGAATATGTTACGTGAGAGGTTTGCTCACAGATATAGCCGCAATTTTCTTGGAATGTACCCAAGGAACAGACGGGGTGAGTCTTCTAGGCGGACTGATGGTATTCGTTCCAGCGTTGAAAGGGCTATAGGCTCTATTGGCCCTCGCAGGGATGGTGGGAAGGTGATTGAAGCTGATGGGGTTCCTTTAGTTGATCAAGAAGATTTGAAAGCAATGATTAGATTGCTGCGTGTTGTTCAGGTATCATATGTTTTTTCTTTTACTATTTTTGAGCTGTTATTTTGACTACTGCGGTTTTTGTATGCTTTTACAGCCACTTTATAAGGGTCAACTGCAGAGACTACTCTTGAACCTGTGTGCGCACTCTGAAACTAGAACTTCCTTAGTTCAAATTTTGATGGGCATGCTGATGCTTGATATACAAGGGCCAGGGAAGAGTGTTATCAGTTCTGAAGATCAACCATATAGGCTTTATGCTTGTCAAAGTCATGTTATGTACTCCCGACCTCAATATTCTAATGGTAGGTGCTCATTTTATTTAATGCTGGAGTGCAGCTTATAAGTGATATAGATATTTTTCCCTGAAGCTTTGTTTGGACCGATTGGTTTTGAGAGAAAATAAAAGAAAAGTGTACTTTTTGGAAAGTTGGAGTGTTTGGATCGAGAGAAAATGAGTTGAGATATAAAATAAATTTTCATTAGGTGGATCCCACTGGGAAACCCCCTCACAAATGAATTCCCCACAAAACTTTCAAGGAAATACAAGAAGAGAAAAATGACCCTCATTTTCCTTTTCTTTTTCAATCCAAACACACGTGAGAAATAATGCTTTCTCTTTCTTTTCTTTTCTTTTTCTTTCTTAAAACTTTTTCTTTTTCATTCTCTCAAAATCTATCAAACCAAACAGACCTGAACGGAATTGGTGGCAAATGGAAGTGAACTGGTGGGATAGTGTAGAAATGTGCTAGGGAAGTTCATTGATTTGGAATATATGCAAATAAGAGTAAAACCATTTCCAATGAAATTTGGGTTTTGAGAGAGAATTTATATTCCACCAAAGTTATACTTCTCAAAAACTTAATTACGATGATGAAGCCTATTTGTTTGTTGACTAACAAAGACCCCTACCCTTTTGTAAAAAAAGAACCAATTACAATGATGGGAATTTTTATATCTATAGGCTAACAAAAAAAATCTTCACTATATAATAATATAAAAAATTACAAACTCCTGAAAATTGAGAAAACTACAATTACTTATTAAAATTCTTAAAACTAAGAATTCCATAAAACTAAAAATAACGACAACAGACTTAAATATAAGTGCTTCTGTATTAGGTAACTATTTACTACTACAACCCGGTAACTAATAATTTTATATTGCTTATTCTTCATGTTTGAAGTTTGAAAAACTTACATGATAAGATGAGGCATACTACAACCTGGTAACTAATAATATTATATTGCGTATTCTTCATGTTTGAAGTTTGAAAAACTTACATGATAAGATGAGGCATGTCTAATTGGATTAGAAGAGTATCAATCTTGTTTAGCTTTTCTTGATACCATTATTAAAGTAAATATCATCATTTGTTGGTCCATACCAGGGATGCGAGATTGAAAATTCATTTCATTTGTGGAATTGGTCTTTGTCAGGAGTTCCACCTCTCGTGTCTCGACGGATTCTGGAAACTCTGACTTACTTGGCCAGAAACCATCCCTTTGTGGCCAAGTTGTTATTGCATCTTGAATTACCGAGGCCAGTTGCATATAATTTGGACAGCCTTGATCAAACTCGCGGAAAAGCTGTGATGATTATGGAGGAGGATGAAAATAAAGCCATGGATTTTTCCGTAGTTTTACTTTTGGGCCTCCTGAACTTACCTCTATATTTAAGGAGTATTGCTCATCTTGAGCAGGTATCCATCGATATTTTTAGTTTTTTTTCTTGTTTTTCTGGTTCATTATGATTATTTGTTACTATCTGTAACATTCTTGCTGGTTTATAGCTCCTCAGCTTATTAGAAGTCATCATTGACAATGTGGATAGTAACTCTGGACAAAGTAAGAAATCCTCCTCATCTGAGGAACCTTCTGGTTCTCAGAGTTATATGGCTGAAACACAATTAATTAGTGAAGCACCAAAGCCTGCCCCTGACCATTCAGTGTCACTCGTGAAGAGTGGAGTGGATACCCCTTCTATACTTTGCAGCCTGCCTCACTCAGAACTTCGCCTTTTATGCTATTTGCTGGCACGTGACGGGTAATGATTATATGCTATAAATTGAATCTCCAATTAAAGCAATATGAATGTTCGAATGTGTTTTGTCTGGTTGTACACTTGGCACCTGGATTGAATTAACATCTTAATCGTTTTTCTTTTCCATTTGATAAGTAATTGCGCTGCAAAATATTTCAACTTACCAAGAGATGAATTTCAGCTACTTTAATTTTGTTTGCCTTTTCTATTTCTCATTTGCTGGCTAACTATGTCAATGTACTACCTGCAGTTTGTCAGACAATGCTTATGTTCTAGTGGCTGAGGTACTGAAGAAGCTGGTGGGCATTGCACCCACTCACTGCCATCTTTTTATGACTGAGTTAGCAGAATCTGTGCAAGCTTTGTCGCAGTCCGCTATGAAGGCGTTGAGCACATATGGGGAAGCGGAAAAAGTACTGATAACCACTGCATCAACAGATGGGACGGCAATATTAAGAGTACTACAGGCATTTAGCTCTCTTGTCTCGTTGCTGCATGAAAAAGAAAAGGAGCATCCAATGGTACCTGATAAAGATTCTAATGATGCTCTATCACAAGTTTTAGAAATCAGCTCAACTTTGGAGCCATTGTGGATGGAGCTAAGTTCTTGCATAAGTAAGATTGAAAACTCTCCAGAATATGGGTCTGAAATGCCATCCTCATCTTCAGGATCTTACGGATTGACGAGTAGCAGTGCAGCATCACCACTTCCAGCGGGTACTCAAAATATATTACCCTATATAGAGGCATTCTTCGTGACGTGTGAAAAGCTGCATCCTGGACAATCTGGATCTGGATATGATACGAATGCTGGTGTCACTTTAGAGCATGAGGAAACTGCCTCGGGTTCTAGTTTACAAAAATCTTCCAGTTTACATGCTAGAGTTGATGAAAAGCAAGTTGCTTTTATAAAATTCTCAGAGAAGCACAGAAAGCTCTTAAATGCTTTTATTCGTCAAAATCCTGGGCTGCTGGAAAAGTCGTTCTCCCTCATACTGCAGGTGCCGCGTTTCATTGATTTTGATAACAAGCGTGCACATTTCAAATCAAAGATTAAACATCAACATGATCATCATCATAGTCCTCTCAGGATTTCAGTAAGAAGGGCTTATATATTGGAGGATTCTTATAATCAACTTAGATTGCGTTCTACCCAAGATCTGAAGGGAAGATTAACTGTACATTTCCAAGGGGAGGAAGGAATTGATGCTGGTGGTCTCACGAGAGAGTGGTATCAACTGTTGTCTAGAGTTATCTTTGACAAGGGAGCTTTACTTTTTACAACTGTGGGCAATGAATCTACCTTTCAGCCAAACCCTAATTCTGTATATCAAACTGAGCATTTATCTTATTTCAAGTTTGTTGGGAGAGTGGTGAGTGTCCTTTCATTTATTTACAAAGTCATATACCCCAGTTTCTTGTCTAATTCTATCCGTTTGATCTCTAGGTTGGGAAGGCTCTTTTTGATGGCCAACTACTTGATGTACACTTTACACGCTCTTTCTACAAGCACATTCTTGGGGTAAAGGTGACATACCATGACATTGAGGCCATAGATCCTGACTATTTCAAAAATTTGAAATGGATGCTAGAGGTTTGTGGAGTTCTTTTCTTGGCTGGTTTATTGAATTTGTTCGTAATTGTAAGTGATTTTTCTTTAATATCTTGTTTTGTAGAACAATATCATCAGTGATGTCTTAGACCTTACTTTTAGCATGGATTTTGATGAGGAGAAGCTGATACTTTACGAAAGGACAGAGGTAGATTCTTGGGAAGCAAAGAACTTACTTATGATATTATTCTTTTATGCAATCTCGTAGTCATTAATTTTTCTGTACATAAAACAGGTCACTGATTATGAATTGATACCTGGTGGTCGGAACACCAAGGTCACTGAGGAAAACAAGCATCAGTATGTCAACCTTGTTGCTGAGCATCGGTTGACAACTGCCATTCGACCTCAAATAAATGCATTTATGGAAGGTTTCAATGAGTTGATTCCTCGGGATTTGATCTCAATATTCAATGACAAAGAATTAGAGTTGTTGATTAGTGGACTTCCAGATATTGACTGTAAGTTTCTGAATATCTGTTTTTTATTTCTAATGAGTTTCTTGGAGGCGGAGTTCTCACACTAACCACTCTCAACATGAAGTGGATGAGTTAAGGGCAAATACGGAATACTCTGGATACAGTGCTGCATCGCCTGTCATTCACTGGTTTTGGGAAGTAGTTCAAGGGTTTAGCAAGGAGGATAAGGCTCGACTCCTTCAATTTGTCACTGGAACTTCAAAGGTGCTTCTAATAATCATTTGCCTATGTTAGAGATAGACTTCTATAAACCCTTATTGAATAATGAGATAGACTATAATGAATGATATGTTATCTTTGAGAGACTGCAATTATAAAGATAGACTCTAACTAAATGAGGAGATTGACTATAATAATTTTATTTTAATTTTTTTATTCTTGTTGTATTTTGATCGGTTGAATCTCCTAATTTCAACCTTTTAACTCCCCTTTTATCTATAAGAGTAGATGGGTGTTTATTTGGCCGAAGTAGTTAGTTTATATATGAGAAGGGGTTAAATAGTTGACTACCGTCTGCAATTAATAGCTAGTTTACGACTTTATTGCTGATGAGGCGAAGTGCCTAAACAGCTACAAAAACCTAGTCAGTTTTTTATTTTTAGCTGCTTTGCTGATTGTGCTTTATTGTGACATTCATGGGTGTAGTTTTTTTTCCAAACTGCCGTGTAGTTTCTGATAATTATATTGTGCATCTCTGTGGCATGTTGACTGCCTCGAAACATGTGTTAATTTTTCACTTGTCGCTGACAGATACTTTTGCTGCTAATTTCAGGTGCCTTTAGAAGGTTTTAGTGCTCTTCAGGGAATCTCTGGGTCACAGCGATTCCAGATCCATAAAGCTTATGGTAGTGCCAGTCATTTGCCATCTGCTCATACATGGTATGTCTCGATCTTCTTCTCCTGCCATATATGTAATTTACTTGTCTACCGTGAGTGTCATGAAGTTGAGCAATTAGGACTTGCTGCTTCAACATATTTTGATACCATAATGACATGGCATAAAATGCAATCAGCATATTGGTAGCCGATATACTGAAGCATCTGTACTAACATTCACTTTTTGGTCCCCAAAATGTAGTTTTAATCAGCTGGATCTTCCAGAATACCCCACTAAACAGCAACTACAAGAACGGTTACTCATGGCCATTCATGAAGGGAGCGAAGGATTTGGTTTTGGTTGAGTTGTGGGAGGTTATAAGTTGGGGGTGTTGTGCTTTATTTATTCTTGTAGATAACTTTTGATGAATGAATATATAAATGAAGGAAAAGGAAAAAAGTTGGAAAAGGGCGAGGTCATTGTGGTTCATATATCCTAATGTATAGTCACCATTCTTGCAGATGCAACATCTAGGCAGTTTTGTATTTGCCTTCCCTTCCATTCCCTTCCCTTCCCTTCCCTCCCCTTCCAAGTATTTTATTCACGCCAGCTAAAATATGATGCGTGGTGAAGGTTAAACAGTTGTATATGACAGATATTTACTTACTGAAAATGCTGATGAATAATTTCTTTGTCCAATGCCTCCATTTATTGCTAGCCATTTGTCCATCATTAATCAAATTAAGAAGCTCTGTTTGAAATAAAAAAAAATTCATCAAGAATTGGGTTGCTTGGGGGAATAAAGAAAGAATTGGGCTGAAGTATACGCTAGGCGTTGCCTTTTAAACAACAAATTGGGTACAAATATAGTATTACTTTGAGATACTTGTAACTTTTGAAATAATCAAACCTTCTTAATTAACTAATAAGATATAGGATTAGGGGTGTAAATGAGCCTAGCTAAGTCGAGCAGGCCGAGCCAAACTTTAATTTAAACGAATTTAGCTTTAATATAAACGAGTCGAATTGAGGTTGTTTAAAATTTATGTTATTTGAGCTTGACTTGTGTTTGGTTCGCTGTGTTATAATATGAATTCGAGCCGAGCGAATATTTGTACTTAGTTTGTACTCGATTTATATTAGATCAAAATTTTATTTTAAACACTATATAAGTTCAATATGACCTCAATAGTATCTGCTTCAAGGTATACATAGGATCATTAGATCAGTTGGATGATAGAATGAAAGCTTTGACAGGGGCGTAACGATATTCGGTTTCTTCTTCTTGGGTCTTTGAGGTATTGCTTATATATATATATAATATTTTGCAGCTAGCTTTTGTTTAATAATTAGTCTATCATGAAATGTCACCGAAAAGCTTAACGTCGATTGCTTATGAACTGTTCCCTGATAAATTCACACATTCATACAGCCCTGGCCTGCAAACATATACTTAATGATTAACTTGGGAGAAATCATGTCCAAATAGAGAAGAAGATGTAAGCTATTTGAGGATCATATGTTAGTTGAATGCACCAACTATATATGATAATGTTGACAAGAAAAGGAAGAAGTTCCTACATTTGATGAGTACAAGTAGAGATATATGAAGTAACTTCAACCATTAATCAACAGCACTCTATTCCCTTGAAAACTGAAGTGAGCTCTTCAATGAAACTAATTGTTAAGGAGACAGTACAGAGACAATGTTGGATTTTAACTAATCATATGCATGACAGATTTCACAGACAGATCTACGCTGCAAATGGATCTGTTGAGAAATTCAAAGGTAAAATCTAGTCAAGAAGGAAACATCCATATTCCAGTAATACGATTGAAGAAAGCAAAGACAAAGCAACAAGTAAAGAAGCCCGAATGGTAAATTCACATATGCCTGCTAGCTATAGCCAAAGCCATTGGCAGGTTCCTACCCATTGTTTCTCTCTTCACACTTTCCACTCCCGTGTGTACTGTCTCTCCACTGCTCAATCTTTCCTCTTTCCGAATGTTCAGCCTTTTAGGAGACAATAGTCTTCTGACAGGATCCTTTTCAGAAACTCATCAACTGCCATAGGGCTCCACCAAAATCATAGGACACTGAGCAACTAATGACTATTGAAAGCTCTGGGCAGAGAGAAAGGGAAAGCAGTTAGCTAGAACCTGCCATTTAGTACCTCTAGCAGATTTGAGGATCATGACAACATTCACAAAAAGCTGGTGTAAAGCCTTCAGAGCTATGAACAGTCTCATAACAGGCTTTTTAGAGGAATATGATCAATCAGTAAAATTATTCAGAAAAATCCAAAGAAACCCATGCAAGCTACCTAAATAAATCAGAAAGATGAAATGAATAGAATGAATAACAAGGGCATGCATTCATATGCACAGACAAATCCTCTTTTTTTTTTAATATTAGCTTTGCTTTTTATTGCAGTAACTACTAATATAAAACAGTCCTATTTTTTTGGTAGGAGCTGAATCTAGTGAAAATACAAAAGAAAGAGGAAACCAAATAGACCATAAAGTACATAGCAAGGGAAACAAACATCGATTGATCACTATCTTTTAAGAAAAGCTACTGAAATGTTTCTGGGAAGCTGACAAGATCCGAAACGTAGACTAGATAGGAACAAGATATGTTGAAAAGAAAGAAAGAATAAATCAGAACCCCTTTAGTTCCATTCCTTTTTTTTTTTTTTTGCTTTCTTAGCTTTACTGGTGATCTCCACCTTAAAGCTGCCTTCTTCATTCTCCTTTCCTTGTCTTCAAAGGAGTTCAACTGAACTGGTGCATACCAGTCCAACTCTGGATCTCACTTGCTGTTGGATAAGAACTATCCAGAAGCAATTCAGTTGTATTATGATCAGTAGCAACCTGCACCTTGTCACCAATTTCAATCCCACAATTACCACCATCCTTTGAGCTCCCTGATGCATGAAATGAGATGGGTACTTGATGGATTTGCTGGTTCTCCATCAAAGAAGCTGAACTTGCAGGAGTCTCCCTTTGGCTCCCTCCTCCAAGCAACATGGCAAATCTCTGCTGCTGCAGCTTGAAGTGAAGGTCTTGGTTCATGGAGCTGAGTGATTCTATAGAAGAAGCAATATCATGAGTCTGCATATTAACTGATCCAATTTCTTGAATCCTCCCTTCTTCATAAACACCACTGTTTGTGATCCCAACTTGCCTAATTGCTGGTGAGCTAATGGGATCAAATGGCTTAAAGCCCATGATAGGGTGCTGGGCAATTGCACCCCCAGACTCATGAGATGATGCACATGAAGAGGCAACAATATTATTGTCACATGCCATGGAAGAAGTTGAGAGATCACCAAATGTCAGGAACTGATTGTACACATGACCTGCACTAGTGCTAATATTGGTGCTAGAAGAGTTGAGCATGGAGAAGGGGAACAACTGATCGACTTGGGAAGACTTATGATGATCAGGGATCACGAAATTAGGCCTGATCATCCCTCCGGTGATGGCCAGCGTGGTCGCGGAGGCCTTGGACTTCTTGCTTTTTCGGCAGCCTCCGCCGACGGGGACGTTGCGGAGAGCCCCTCCCTTGGTCCAGTACCGGCGGCAGGCCTTGCAGAAGTGCCGGGGCTGGGTGAGGCTGTAGTTGTTGTAGTAGCAGAACTTGGTGTTGGAGGAGTCGCACCTCGGGCACCGGAGGCCCTGCTCCGGCTGTGGCCTGGCCGCCGGTGTGGCCCTCCGGGACTCCGGCGACGTCGACGACGTCCCTTGGGATGCCATGATTGTACTAAATGCTGTCTTCACTTTTATCTCCCCTAGCTAATGAAGGGGTAAATGGAGGGAAGGCAACAATTCATCATCATCAATGGTATCATATGCATGGGGTTTGGAGGTGCTTGTGAGTGCCATTAAAGAGGGGTTAGGAGAAATGGTGTTGAAGTGATATGTTGCGTCAGACTTTTTGAGGTGATATTGTGGGTATTGGGCGTATGTGGAGCCAGTGGGTGGGGAGGCCAAGAAGAGACAAAGGGAAGTTGGGATGGGGGGAGGCCATTAAAGCACACAGGATGATCATATCCCAGCGGTTCTTCATGACTAGCTAGGGAAGGGAAGCGTCACAAGGACCATGCACTCACATCTGGAAGGAGCAAGGACTCCTCATCGTATATCCAGAACATTCATCTCGTACAATATATGCATTCGCCTACCTTGTAAAAGCTTTGTTTATAATTAGCAGCACTAATTACTTCATATTAATCCATGTTTATCTATAATATTATTGACCATTATTAAAAAAAATCTCGACTATATGTTAATGTAATATTAGACTACAAGTAATAAAAACTATTGATAGCCATAATCACTTTCCCATGATCAATTTAGTGCATAAATTAAAACATAAAATTAATGTTGTAATTGGTCATGAAAATTTGTTGATCATTTCAAGCTCTTAGAAAAAAAGTACGTATACATAAACGTATACATATGATTTACTTTCTTCATATATACTAGTTTGTTGCATGAAAACTCCCTCTATATATGAATCATTTGAGCTGCTTAGCTGCTTTCAAGTTCTAAGTTTTTAAATCTTAGTTTCATATTAATTACTCTGATGAATTATTCTTATGATTTTCTTTCCATCAAGGAATTTTTTTTATGTACATACAAAGTTGATTGTATGTTTTAGGTAGTCTGGTAAAAAAGATCACTTATAATTGATACCTAGCTATACTAATTCTGACGATAAATATCAATATTTCATGCAAAGCTAAATGTAAAAGTTTGACCTACGTCATCCACATACATCCTTTTGGATCTCAAGCAAATCTTGTTAACCATGGAGATGAGAGAAGAGACAAGAGTTAACTAAGAGGTTGATGATACACAAAATTACAAAAGAGAGGAGGCAAGTAAAGCAGGCCTTGTGTACCATCCCCCCATGAATTGTTAACACCCCAAGTATATAACTAATCAAAGGCTTCCACGTGAAAATGCCACCCCCTACTCCATGCCTTCCTTTGTCATCTTCCTGATCAATCTCCTGCAACCGTGTCATCCATGGAAGGAATCCTCTGAAACAAACTAATCAAAGGTCGCCCTCTTAGCAAGAGATATGTACGTTAGTCTTGGCCGGGTCTGATATACATACAGCGTATGGCTTCAGAACAAGAACATTAGTACTAGTCACATGCATGCACACATTACTGAACTTGTTCCCCTCTAATATTGGTGCGCATTGACGATCACCAGTACCGATCGAGTTCGTACTCTGATTTATTTATTGGATTAATTAGTTTAGTGTGTGTGTGTATATATATATATATATATATATATATATATATATATATATA
>JAVDBV010015266.1:0-12975 GCA_032619315.1 Piper longum
AATTTCATGAACGATTAAAATTAATATGATGCTTCACTTTACATTAAAAAAAGTTAAAATCATGTAGAAACAAAACGACATCATCGGTGTGAAGGCAACAGGTTGAACTCGAAGTATTTTTTTTGCACAACATGGTCATGCCCCGTAAACAAATAATAATAAACAGGTAACTCGCCGTTCACCAAGCTGATCAGTTACCAGGGCAAGATGTCTAACTATTACAGGATTACAGCCATGGAGATGGATGGGTTGATAAATTCTTCAAGCGCCGAAACTCCTTCGTCCCCAAGTCAAGTTGAGTGCCGTGTTTGACCTTTTTTAATTTATATTTACCCCTCGTATATTTCCTCATTTATTGTTTCAACAATCTCATCCGTCTCCTCCAATCTCACCCAGGATTTTTCCTCCCCTCCCCTCACCAGATTCCAGCTTATCACACCGGATCGTGATCTGGGTCTTAGTTGTTTTCTGCAATTTCTCGCTATTTCATGCTCCCTGGATCACCATCCTGGAAGAAAGGTTGGGTTTTTCCTCTCCTTCCTTCTCTTCTTCTTTTAGTTTGATGAGAGGGATGAACAGCGTGGATACGATAAACTCTGCGGCCTCGGCCATCGTGACTGCCGAGAGCCGAGTCCAGCAGGCTACTCATGTGCAGGTGAATTTTCTTGATGAATTAATTCTGGTTTTAATTTGAGTTTTTTCTTCTCTTTCTTGTTGTAGCTTGTTCTTTTTGGCTGGCAGTGCACACGATTCATATTTGACCTTGTTCATGTTTGTGAAGGCGCCGATCAGGTCGAATTGTACTTGTTGGTGGATGGTTTGCGGTGATAGATCTGATAGGATTTCTTTTATAACAATTAAGATGTGGTTAATTGATATCTTGACTTAAAATTTGTTTTATGGTTTGCTTAGGTTGCGGATTATGGTGATCTGTTTGTGTCTTATGATTGTAAAGGATGAGAATATATAAGACGGAGTTTTCTTTAGCATTGTATCGGTTAGAAAGTGTATACATCTGTGCCTTTTATTTGCTTTTTATTTTTAAAGAAAATTCTGGTTAGAAACTACAGGAATTAAGGAAAATAAAGATTGCGGTAATATGATGTATGTACACAGAGGGTTCCTTTGAGGACATAATTTGTGTACATACTGTTTCGGAATTGGTAATGAGTTTGCTATGAAGACTCTAATGAGCTATCCTCATCTTGGGTTAACTGGTTCATTCGTTACTGGGATGTCTTTTGTTTTGCTGTACCCATTCACAAATTTGTTTTGGTAACTGCTGACAGAAGTGTTTGAAATAGATTTTGCATCATGCTAGCTATTTTCCAATTTGTGAAATTAGAGCTTTTTGTTCTTGTCAACTTCATTGTCGTACTTCCATACTTGATGCAAAATCTGTTTGAATGTTCTGCTCTTAGGCTTTGTTGAAAGTTAGCTATCTGTGAAGGTCACTGTTTTCTGGACATCCATCTGCGGAAGTATTTTTCTGTTGCATATCGAATTATTTATTTGGGACAAGTTATTGTTCTGTTCAATTTCAGTTCACTTTCTTTTCCTAAAAAATTTTAGTCCCTTTCTTTTGGTTTTCTATTTTATCAAGAACTTAAGTATTTGATATGTTTGATGGGGCATGAAAGAATTGTGATGCATATTTAGTTGCAAATTTAGTTTTCTAGTTGTTCTTGCCTTTATGTGCCTTCCTTCTTTAGCTCTTCAGGGCTATATATAGACTTCAGATTTCCCTTTCTTATCTTCCGTTTTGCATTCACTTTTTTTTTAATAAATGAATTTTTTAGTCAATAAAGAAAGAATTTGATCCTTAAAAACTAGTACAAACTGTGACTTATTCAACTGGTATCTTTAAATCATTAATATTTTGACTTCCTGCAAATTTTTTATGATGATTACTCCCTCCATCCCATTTCTTCTGTTCTGAGCTTCATTCCACAAAAACAAATTCCTTGACTCTCTATCCCACATCTTTTTCTATTGTTTAACATTTTGTGGATGATTTTGTTATTTAATTCTCTCATACCAGTTGTTGTTAATGATGAAACCCCCTGGAATTTATACTTGCATTACATTGTTTCACATTGCAGAAAAGAAGATGGAGTGGTTGTTGGAGTTTGTATTGGTGCTTTGGTTCTCATCGACACACCAAGCGCATTGGGCATGCTGTCCTCGTTCCAGAATCTACCTTATCTGGCCCTGCAGGCTCAGATGCGTCCAGCAGCCATTCCCACCAGTCTTCGATAGTTTTACCCTTTATTGCTCCTCCTTCCTCCCCTGCATCTTTTCTGCAATCGGAACCGCCTTCGGCCACTCATTCCCCAGCTGGTGCTGGGATGCTTTCACTTACTGCTTTCTCTGCTAGCGTCTACTCTCCAGAAGGGCCACGATCCATCTTTGCCATTGGACCTTATGCTCATGAAACTCAATTAGTTTCACCACCAGTATTCTCCACTTTCACCACGGAGCCATCTACAGCCCCACTGACTCCACCTCCTGAACCTTTGCAGTTAACGACGCCTCCCTCACCGGAGGTACCTTTTGCTCGCCTTCTGTCATCGTCTCTGGATTCAAACAGTAAATCAAAAGATGCTTCTCGCCAGTTCCCTTCGTTTCAGTATGAGTTCCAATCCTATCAATTGTATCCAGGAAGTCCTGTCAACCATCTCATCTCACCACGGTCTGTAATGTCAGGCTCTGGAACTTCATCTCCTTTTCCTGACATGGAGTTCACCTCTGACAGTAATTCACTTTCGACGTTGAGCACAAGTGTGGCACCAAAGCTCAGGAATATTGAGGGGCTTTCTTTTCGTGGCACAATTTCTCCACAGGGTTCGTCCACCCCAACTGCATCGGACTCAACCAAACCTGTTGTTGGTTATGATAATGTGCCTCTTGAAGACCAAATATCAGCACTTGCTTCTCTTGCCAATTGTGAAAATGGATTAGCCAATGAAGAGGTGGTGGTGGATCATAGAGTCTCATTTGAATTGACTGCCGAGGAGGTAGCTAGTTGTCCAGCAAAGAATGTGGAGTTCGCAGGGGAGTCCTTGTCTGATGTTCAGTCCGGCTCTCCTGTTGCCAGCATTGATGGCGATGTCCTCCCTCCAAGAGGAGAAAACACTGTCGAGTCTCAGATTCATTGTCCTCCAGAAATATCATCCGAAGAAGTGGCAGTGGTTGCAAATGGACATTGTATGCATCCATCCTTTGGAGGATCAAAGGATTTCAACTTTGTGAATGCGGATGGAACATCTGTAGGTTCAGTGGTTGATTCAGACTGGTGGACCAGCGACAAAGTAGTCCGGGCACAGCCGGAATCCCGGAGCAAATGGGCCTTCTTTTCAATGATTCAACCAGGCATCAGTTAATTAGAAATAACTTAGGTAGCATTTAATTTCATCTAACACTTTTGCGGCTATACTGCATTCGTCTTGCAGTTGTGCTCATCCACCCTATAGTTGCCATTGATTTTCCACCTTGGTGAAAGTTGAATAATATGATCGGATACCCTGAGTTTTTGGAGAAAAGTGGAAAAACCTGTGTTGTTTAAAACGCTTCTCATATCTGGGCAGATGGGAGTATGCAAATAGGAGAATAATGTATAACCTATCAGTATGTGTCTGTAGTAATCTGACCCAGATGGGAGTGTGTAAAGAGGAGAATAATGTATAACCTATCAGTATGTGTCTGTAGTAATCAGTGTAGAAGTATCCCTTGCGCTCATATGTTGATCTCTTTACCAACGTTCTAGGATTTTGGCAGTTCTGGTAGAATTGTGTTTTGTGCCATGAATGGTGCTCTGAGAATATCTATCTATCCAGGTTCAGGTGGCGTGTTCAGGTCTAGGGTGTTGCTCGGGTGAAGATTTCATTGATTCTCAAGAATTATATACAAGAACTTTCCAGTACATTCACAAGTTGGATCACGACATTAATAGTCAATCTGAACCATTGATCTCAACTTCTGAATTATTACTTGATATAAAACCAACACCTTACACTCAAATTGGATTGACTCAGCAATACTCCAACATTTGTTTTGAAGAAAAGAAAAAGAAAATATGAATAAGAACAGATGTTCTTACATTGATTAAAACTAAAAGGTAATTTCAATCTCAAAATAAATACTGAGAATTTCCAATATACTCATATATACACGTATACATGTTCATGTCACGAACTGATGGACCATTTGTAGTATACGACGGACGGGGTGGTAGCGTGGGGCCCACAGTGAGACGCAAACATCTTATGATCTTATCCCCCGACACGACACGCGGTTGAGAAAGACATGTTATCCCTCCACCTCGTCAAGAGAGACGTGGGCGGTAAGTCTCACAGGCTGTCTCCGGTCACACACCCTCCACACAGCGCCTGCGGAACATCTCCACCTCTCAAGCAAAGGTCCCCCTCTTGCTTCTAATTGCAGTTTATCATCTCCGGCGATCGCCATCGCCGGAAATTCTCGCCGGCGGTTGCTTTTTCAGGTGCTGTGTATGTTTGTCGGATTGTTTTCTTGTTGATCGTCGGTGTCTTTTTTTTCCTTTTTGAGTTGATTCCTTTTGTGCCCCCTTTTTTTCTATTGAAGTTGCTATTAGTATGTTGATGTTTGTAGTAAGAATTTAAGATAGTGATTTCTCTTGTATGCTAGTTTTACCTTCTTTACTTACCCTGTTACTTGTGGGAATATGTGGGCCATTGGTTGGGATTTCGGTCCATTTTGATTCATGCATGCCTGTCGTTGGAGAAGATTAAACCCCAATACATCAGGAATGGTCTGATGGATGCATTGATTTGACTTGATCGAAGTTTTAGTAGACATAAAGCATGGAAACTGCAGTGGACAAAGTAAAGAGGTTGTTCTGTTTAGATGCCAGTTGTTAAGAAGGCCTTTACTTAGAGCCTTGAGGGTTCTATATTTTGGTTCTATTATGATCTTATACTGTTTACTTAATTTGTGGTTTTAGTTTAGCATAGCATAGTTATCATACTTAACAAATCGTAATATGACAAGTTGCAACTGATTCGTAATCCTTTACCTCCGCCATGAACTAATCGGCTACTGGTTTGCAAACTTATTGAACCAGCCTCTGCAAAAAGTTCGTGAAAGCATAAGTGTCTAACGCTTCAACTTTAATGAAGCTTATTGAATCAAAAGAATGAAAATTTAATGGGGTTAAATGTGTGTTGCAAGCTTTATATCAAGTATGTTGTGAAAAACGGGTAATTTTCACCAAAGATAACTAGTTCACTGTGAGAACTATTACCTAGATGACAAGCGTGAAAACTATTGTACTAAATAATTACCCCAAGATAAAATTCCCAGGAAAGTTGGTGGGACACGATAGTCCGCTTAAAAACCAACTCCTAGACAGAATTTTATCAAGACAAGTAATATAAATAGCATAATAATTAACACCAACTATACCCGACAATAGCTATTAAATAGACAACAAAAGAAAAGAACAAGACACCAGAATTTAACGAGGTTCGGCAATTGCCTACGTCCTCGGACACTACCAAAATAATATTTCACTAAAGAGAAATATTACAAAGAGAGAAAGAACAAATTACCAATGGTAGAATGAATAATTACCAATGGTAGAAAGGGAAGTTGGTAACTTTGAATTACCCTGTGGAATAACTTGGGATGAATTAAACTTGAGGGGGGAGGGTCCCTTATATAGGGAGAGAGCACCCCCCCACATCCTTCCCACAATAGATGTGGGATTTTGCAATCCCATACAACAAAGTAATCATTTCTGTGGCGCTCTTAGTTGTTACATACCCTGTTAAAAAGTTGAAATAGGTTCTTTGGATTTGTGAGGTGGATGAGATTTTATGCCCTGGTTATGTTTCTGCTGCCTGCCTTTACTCCCTTCAGCACCTGCTTTCTAGTTGAATTTATGGTGCACTGTAATTATCTAGTTCAAGCATTGATGCATTGGCTCTAATTGTTTTTATTTGGCATTTTGTTTTGCAGAGGATTAACATTAGTTAATATGACAGATGACAAGAAGGATGCGGAGGAAATCACTGCCCATTGCAATGACTGGGAAGTAGTTTCTTTGACAGCCTCTGCTTACGCTGCTGCCCCCAGTGCTACAGATTTTCAATCTGCTGATGTAGATAAAGATATTGCCGTGAACAAGGATGATTCTACTTGTGCCATGTTCATGTCTGATCATTTCATATCCCCACCCTATCAGCATGAGAATTTACCATTAGGATCTGACAACAGTAAAACTTTTAGTGAACCAGGTGTAGAAGATTGTGTGAATCCTATTGTTGCTGATACAAACTTGAGTATGGAAATGGCCGAAGGATTTTTAAAAGACAATCAGGATGGTAAACAGGTTTCTGAAACCAGTAAACTACATGGAACTGAGCTGTTTGGTATAAAGGGCGTGGGACCAATTGAAAAAGTTGTGCAATATAAGGAAGACATGGAACTGGGAAGGCTTAACCTTGTCATGGAAGAAGCAAACACTTATAAAACAGATAAAAATAGTTCTGCTCATGGAGCAGAGAGCAGTATTAATTCAGACACTTTTGACCATTCTTCCTCTCCATCCCCAAGTAGTCCAAAAACGGATCAAAGAAGAAAAGTTGCAAAGGCTTTTCATCCCTGCAAGTCTTGGTGGAAGAGACATGCACAATTGCTCTATACTCATGCCAAAGAATCTAATTCCATTTGGTCTGTTGTTGTTGCTGCAGCTCTGATGGGAGTTGTTATTCTAGGTAGGAGATGGCATCAAGATAGATGGCAGATTCAGAAGCTTAAGTTGCAGTTTGGCGTTAATGATGAGGTATGGTGCCACCAAAAACTGTTTTCTCTAAAGATGTCATTTGTATGAGCCATCTGCCGTTTTGTTGTATTCCCTGAAAAAAGTTAATTTTTATGGTACAACGTGCAACCATTTCTTCATTTCAATCATTTAGTGGTTCTTGAACAGTAACATTTTTTGGCTATGCCCTTGAAGAAACTTCTTGCATACATTTAACGTACATGAGCTGGTTTTTAGCTTTTATGTTTGGTGATGGTGATGGTGAGGGTGGAGGTCGATGGCACATTTTTTTGTTGACTGAAACTTCAATTCTTTATCAGATGACCTCTCAATAAATATTTATGGAAGTAAAAGCCAGTGATTCGCTAAAACAATAATTATATCATTATATATTTTCATATGGATCCGAGTCCCTTCCCCAATTGTTGATATGGACAATTATAATTTCCACAGTTACATGAATAGGAAAATTTACTTCAGTTTGGTATTTGATTTGTATTTGGAATTGTTATACCATATTAGTAGGTTTTCTTATTATGTTTTGCTTATTACAGGCTGATTTAGTGTTAAACTATTAATATGAAATTTCAGTAATGGAAATTTTTTCTTTTATCATAAATATACTGAGTTATTAATAATTTAAAATCATAATTTAATTATTAAAAATTAAGATTAAGATAGTAATTGTGTACATATTTTTTTTACATTTAAAATTTCGAAAAAAAGAATTTTTTAGCAACAATTATCATTATACTTCAAATAATTTTTAAAAATGTACAGAAATATACAGACACAGAATTTAAAGATTGCAATCTTTTAGCAAATCTTTTAATGCAATTTTTTGACCTACAAGAAGTACTATAGAAGTTGCTATATTTCTCAATGAGAAATTGAAAATCGTTGTGTTTATGATGAAAGACATCATAGAAGCCACCACGCAGAAGTAACCTGCTTATTATAGATTATTCTAGATTGTAGATTTCTAGATAGTATAGACATGTATTTTGATATGTCTAGATGTATTGATAGGTCTATAAACTTTTAGATTTATGGATATATAGAAGTATACTTCATTTCAATTCAGTGTCTTTCTTAGTGTCTGTAGTTTTGTATAATTTAGACTCAAGTATGTGGATCCGTTTCTAAGAATCTCTGCTTACACCTGTTACAAGCCTGTCTATTGTTCTCCAGTTGTAAATGGTAATTTAGCTGTCTCCATTTTGAGATCTTAGCTTTTTAGTTTTCGTGTGTAGAACTCTGCCGAGTACTTAGCTTCAGGCACCCCTTGAAAGAAACTTTAGGAACAAGCTAACTGATATTTAAATGATTATTATTACTTGGTTATGGTTGCGTTGAAGGTTGTTTATTGAAAAATGTTATTTCTTAAGCATGCCAACTCCTTTCATTAAATTTTTGGTTATAGTGCTACTACATTCTAACTGCTACTTCTTTTTATCAATTTTACTAGTTTGTACCCTTCTTCTTCATCTTCCACCAGATATCCAAAACAGTGTTGGGGACATGGACTAACAATCATTTTGTGGGTGTCACATTTTAATGACAGACAATGGGTCATGTGCTTACACCTTTCACAAGGTTCAAGGATGTGATTGTTGGTGGCCCTCGACGAGAAATTCTGGGAGGTGGTACATCAGCAGAGCATGGAGATATGTAAAGACTGACAGATTAATAATCATGGAGTTCTGCGAGTGCTCCTTCGGTAGAGACGATGACGACAATGATGGAAACTTGAAATTGATATGTTACCAGAATATCATGCATATGTTATTTTTGGCTTTTTTTACTGCACATGCATACTTCATGGTATTGAACTTTACTGTTTGTGTTAAGGTACATTTCATTTCCGCTTTTTCCTCTCTTGTATCATATCTAGATATGCACTGACCTTGATTGTTAAACCAGCAACATTTCGTGCAATGGTGACCCAGTGTCCACTGCTGCATTAGTGATAGATTATGCACCCCTTCTTGTTTTTCTTTGTAAAATATTACGTTTTTATTACATTTCATGCTTTATGAGTATTCCGTGTGGATGGATGAAGATTATGTGGGAATGGTTGCAAATGACGGCTTAATTGAGTCTGGCACTGAAGTGAACATGGCATTCTATTTCTGAAATCTGCTGACAAACAACCTTGCGAATTGTTATGCATCAGTGAACATGGGAATATCATTTCGAAGTTGGATGTGAGATTCCCTACCGGAATGGATTTAACCAAGTTTTCGTTCGTAATGATCAAACAATAGCGTGCATTGAATCAATCTATCGAGTTTCTTATTAGATTGAAGTGGTACTTCCATTTATCTGAAATGTCAAAACAGCATGGAAAACAAAAAAGACCGCTTATCATATCAGGTTAAGAAAAATAGAGGTTTGTCTCAGTCTTAAGTAAATCAGAATGCATATCTGATACATGCTCCACATATATCAGGGCGATGTGCATAGTTTTAAATACCCTATTGGCCGTCATATCAAATTTTTGGGCTGTATAATTCAGTGGGGTTCAGATTTTTGGCCAGTATGCGATATGAATGATTCAGTGGGGTTCTACCGGATTTAATATGATGTACCGGATTAAAAAATAAATTACACACAATTCTTTATAAAAAATTAAACTATTTATTTTATATGTTAAAAATTGAAAAGTGTGTTAATAAGACTTATATTAAAGATATTTAGGCACATAAAAAGAATTATTTTCATTTTATCTAAAAAATTGTTATCATTTTATCACAGCTAATTTTAATAATTAATTACAATGATTAAAAAAAATAATGTGCATACATGGGAAACATACGTAATAACTAGTCAAACTCATCAAACTATTAAGAGTTCAATGTGAGCTATACTACGAACATTGTAGCAGAAAATTTATATATTTTTTTGAATAGTCCTTATCTAAAATATTCACAAGCGTGAATTACGTGAATTATTAGAGCACGGCCTGAACCGATCTCTACTACATATGCATCGTGTAGTTTGGTGGGGACATATTCTTCAAGACTATTCTGCTTTTTTGTTGATTAATGATGGTTCTTATTTGTTGATTTTGCAAAAATTATCAAGTCATAAGTAATCAAACAACTAATTAATATCCAGGCAGCAGATTTCCCTCTATATATGATGCAGCTGCATTACCGAAACGAAACCACACAAATCTCAACAAGCATCCCAAGTCCATGTTTATTCCAGGTTAAGCTAGTCGGCCATTGTAAACTCACTTTCTCTAAAACCTCCATAACATTGAGGTCGAGGCTAATCTCCACATCCACACTCTTCCCTCCATCCTTACCCAGGTACAAGAACGCCATTCCATCAAATTTGTTATTGATCCCACTCCTCACCCTCTCAGGTTTGCCCCACCCAAAGTCCACTTCGTACACCCGGAACCTCGGCGAGCTGCCGACCGCCGCACAATTCATTCCAGCGTCCTCGAACTGGAACAGCTTCGGCGAGGCCTCAAATTCCTCTGATCGGCCGGCAATGGCAGCTGCATTGTGTGAGTCAGAGCCCCGAATTGGTGAGGGTGGGCCAGCAGCACCCCGTGGCGGTCCCGGTGAACACGGCTTGAATTAGGTTACCAGCGGAGCTGTCCGGCATCGCCGGCTCGACCCGCTTTCGGCAGTCCATGGAAATAGTAAACACCGTAATGTCCTCGGGCTTGAGTTCCCGGGCTCGAGTCACGGCCCTAGTGATTGGAACGTCGAGAAGGGCCTCGAATCCTCCGGCCTGTTGGCATTGGCCCGCAGCCTTGATCTTGTCGATTGTGGCCTCGGAGAACCGGAAGACCCTCTGTGGGAGGAGGGGCTCCGGCGGGATTCAGCCGGTTGTGGCGCCATTGGCTGCCGGAATGGGGAAGTCCAGCTCACACGAGTGGCACGTGCTTGGGTCCGATCGCGTGGAACGGAACCATTGAGATGGTGGCAATGCCACGCCCAATTTTCGGCCCAAGAATAACATGGTTGAGAGCACACCCAACCGCCAATCCGTCTCTAAGCTTTGTGAAGTATTAATGTGAGGCTGAGGTAAAACTGTTACTAGCCCATGAAAAACACAATTTGTCCTACAAATATTTAGGAATCTACTTCGGCCTAAATCAGTCATATTTCACATCCAATAATTCCCACTTTGAATTGTACTCCTGGCTTACAGTAGACACATATGTGGGTCCTAACCATTCCACGGCCTATAGTGTGATTCAACCAGATACGGACCTTGCAAAAATGCTTTAACTTGATGAAGCATAATCGAGATATTGATGCTCCCATAAAGCTTCTAATCAATATTTAATGTTGACACTCATCGAGAGAAAGTGTCCAATAATGACACTCGCTTATAAAAAGTGTTCAAACTACTCTTAATACATGTAGAAAATTTTACTCAAATTTATGTAAAAAACTCTACCCAAATCTAGAAAACTCCACCCTAATACATGTGAAAAACTCCACTCATATAAATAATACTCTCTTAATTATAAACCCTATATAAAAGAATTTAGAAAATAAATTTTCTTGTTAACTTTGTGCAAGTCACTATCGCCCCCAAAATTTTGAGGGGATTAACCCAACAATACCCTAAATCTAGAGAGGAGAAATTAAGAGGCACCGTAAACAGTACAGATAAGAGAGGGCGGTTGAAGCCTTCCGGGTTGAGCACTCTAGTTAAGAGCACAATCTCTTGTAGTTTATTGGACACCTTGTCCTGGGCCAGCTCGTCGACGGTGACGTCCTCCGCGACCGCCTCGACCACCTCGATGCCAGCATTGTCCCCCCCTGCGTCCTTCCTCAGCCTGCCGGAGAGAGGGTAGAAGTGATCCAAGACGGAAGCGAGCCCCTTCTTGAGCTTCTCCACCGTTTCCTCGTAGTCACCACCCACCATTGTAGAGCGATACCTTCTGATTGTAGTAGAAAGTCACGTCGGGGAGGTCAAATGTGACCAATGGGCACTCTTGCTTCACCTCCTTTTTTCATGGGAAAAGCCTAGTTTTGCACACCACCTTCACCTGCATTTGCACCGGTACTTCCTACTCCTCCTTCCCATTTTGGCTAGAGCAACTTGAAGAAATTGGCTATGGAAGTGGATTAAGATGGCTATTGGACAAGCTGTAGCTGTGGCCGGGGAGGATGTTAGGTGGGGGCATGCCGATTGAAGAGGTTCTTGTAGGTTTCGTGGAAGAAAGTAAATGGTATTGGGGTGGGGAGTCCTTAAAGTCCACCATTCTGACAATCAAAAAGAGGTAAAGGAGATTAAGATGCACATGGTGATGATAAATGTGAAAGAAAAAAGTGAAGATCAATAGTTTTCTGGTTCTGATCTTCCACTTCGCCCCTGCTCTTCTCATTAAACTTGATCATCAATGGAGGTCAGGCTAGCTACCTGCATGCTTCCACACGGTACCAAACTTGACATTTCATCTGGTGGAGTTCCTCGGAGTCATAGCAGGTCAAGTTCTTCATGGCCTTTATCTGGCCGGCAACACTCAAACAAACATCTAGCCTTTCAAGTTGCATTTGAGAATACAAATAGTTATTCATCATGATCACCTGTAGATTGTAATGTACAAGCTCCATATGAACGATGCAAACTATAGGTGAAGGTAATGCTTACTTTTATTGCTCACAATCGACTTTTGCACATATGGTATTTGGTAGCTGCAGCCGCTTTCCACTTTCATGTACTGGATGCAAGAGTGGTACTCCTATCTGATATTACCGGCTCATCTACCTCACCTTTAATTTTGCTATCTTCTTTCTTTCGTAAAATGATATAAAACCTACCGTAAATAAACAGTCCTGGGGCTGGTAGCAGCTCTCTTGTATGTATGTGATTTGAGCAAGAAGTACTTTTGGCAGGTGCTAGAATTGATATGTTTAGTAACTCGAGAAGGACCACTGTTCAGCTCCCCAAGGTATGCCATACTGATACAGCATTGATATGTTTATATTGAATGGATTCTTGATGTTGTATTGAGGTTTCTGCTTTCCATGTTCAGAAGATGCTTTAGTGATGATTAACTTAGTCTATGTATTGATTTGAATGCAAACAATCTACGAAAATTAACATATGTCCTAGTCATAGATGCACGAATCTGCCGATTTTGTGCGGACTCGACCGATTTAAATCGGATCGGCCGCGTGCCGATCCAATTTCGG
>JAVDBV010015477.1:3711-39991 GCA_032619315.1 Piper longum
ATATATATATATATATATATATATGCATATATCAACAATTTCATTCATATAGGATCTAATCTGCTATATACTCATTCTAAAACTTGGGTCTCAGCCAAATCATTAAATAACAACTCCTCCAAGCTGAGCAAACAAATCATCTATCTGTGGGTGGCGATAACAGTTCTTCATCGCAACCTGTTTGAGCATTTTGTAGTTAATGCACAACCTCATGCTGCCATCAATCTTCCATATGAAGGGGACCGGAGTGCCCCATGGTGAAACACTCTGTCTGATGAAGCCTGCTCCAATAGCTCCTGCAACTGAGTCTTGAGCTCAAGCGGCACCATATGATATGCTGCTTTAGACATAGGCACAAAACCAGGGACCATATCAATAGAAAAATCCACCTCTCTAGCAGGTGGTAGTTCGGGCACCTCATCTAGGAATACACCAACAAATTCACTGACCACTGGAATTCGTGCCAACTCTGGTGCTTACTGATCTGGTGTAGCCACAATGGTGGCAAGGAAGACGTCACAATCTCTGAGCTCGCTGATAGGATAGCAGACATCGTCATCTGTCTCTACCTTTGCCCTAGAATGCAATCCTCATGTTCCTCTTTAGTCTGAGCTGAACCATCTTCTTCTAGCAGTCAATAATTTCCCAGTGGCGCGTCATCCAATCCATGCCAAATATTGCATCAAACTCCCACAGTGGCAAAACTATGAAATCAGTGAAAATGATGTTTTTCTGGATAACCACATAACACCCTCTACACACTCACCGATGGTGTGTACGGCTCCGACAAGAATCAACACAACCAAGTCATAGTCTAAATCCTCTACACACAAACTAATCCTATCAACAAATGTCTTGGCTATGAACGTATGCATACTACTAGAGTCAAACAACACAATTGTAGGTGTAGAGTTAATAGGAAGAGTACCTTTGATGATAGCTATATCCTGAATCACTTCCTATGCACCCACAGCATACATCCTGCCCTGTTGCTCTGGCCAACCATCTTATATCTACCCACATCTAGTGCTGATGCCTGGCCTATGTCCAACACAACTAGGCCAACCTACCTCTACTGACCTTGACCTCAACCCCTCCGGCCATGTTAACCAATCTGCCCCTTGTGGCCCTCTGCTGCTGGTGGCCTCTCCACCACTGCCTCTGAGGCTGGGTTAGTGGTGTGGTGAGAACTGGCCGCCATGGCAGTGCAGGTAGTCCTTGCTGCTGCTGCTACTGGTGGTGGGGCCGGTATTGCTAACGCAGCTCCCTCAGGCACTTAGCTGCAAGGTGCCCCATGTCACCGAACACAAAGCATGTGCCAGTGGCTCTTCTATAGGCTACCTAATGTTGTCTCTAGCACTCCACATAGATAGGGTACTCTTGGAAATCACCTCGTTGTCTTTGGAATGTCTACATTTGCTAGGGAAACCTATCCACATGCTACCCCTCAGCTATGTACGTTGTCACTCCACCACCTATCCTCTGTCTCTGCGACTATGGACCCTGCTAATCTTGTGACTTGTTCTTCTGCCCCTGATTGCCAGACAGTGTGGTGCCTTTGGATTGATGGTGCGAGTCATGAGCATGCTCGCAATGTAGTGCCCTCATGATGGCCTCTACAAGAGTTGCACAGTAGAATGTCACCACAACCACTCGCAAACTTATTCACAATCCCAATACAAACTGGACAGCCCTCCCCTCTCTGATGAGAAACTACCTAGGGAAAACCTCTCTAGCATAAGGAACATGGGCTGGTACTCCACTACTGACACACCCACTTACTGCCTCAAAGATAAGAACTTCATCTTCTTCTACGCCCAGATAGTGGCAGAAAAGTTTAGGGAGTAGAAGGCCTCCCTAAACTCATCTCATGTAATCTGCATGAGTTCACTGCCCTCTAGAATGGCTGTGTGGTGGGACTCCTACCAGAATCTACCCAGCTTTGCATAGCCCCAGTGGCTACTCACACCCATATCTTTGGGGAACACCCCAGGTGTATCAATATTGATCCAGCGACATCAATCCACTCTAATACTAGCTCAGGATTCGTGCTCTAGTAGAATAGACAACCCTCGTTCTTTAGGAACCCCTCAACATTCCAACTCTTCCTAGTCTGATGGGGTTGCTCAAGGCCCTGATTACCGAAGCCCTCTTCAACAACAAAATGACAGGGTCTAGCTATCTCTGCCTCACTTTTGGTCTATCTAAGGAGCAGAACTCCCACTAGCATACCATACTGCACTGGTGGAATATTGGGATACTGAGCTAGTGGTGGTGGTAATAGTGGTACTCGCTCTGGCTCAGAGGCCTTAGTAGGTGTCTTGTCCCTATTGGCCTCTTCTCCAGTCTAGCCACAACCACGGCCATCTCCTGGATTGTATCCAATAGCCTGGTTATCTCCTAATGGGACCACTTCTGGTCCTTCATGGCTGTCGTCTGCTCTACCCTCAAGGCCTGCTGCTCCTCTCACAAGACCCTGATTAGCATTATTTGGGGATTTGCCACCGGCTCCTGCACACTTCTCAGGCGAAGGCCTGGGGCATAGTAGCGATCTACCTCGGTATCCTTCTGCCATTTGCTCAGTCTATCTGATCACTAACACTAACCATAAACTAACTGACACAGACAGCTTGCAAACTACAGCTTGCAAACTGCCCACAAAAAGGAGGTTATTAAAAACACACACAAAGGCATACCTACCAGCTGAGCTATGGATTGGCTCATGGTGGTGGGGGGTCTTTAACCAGAGCAACTGCATAAAACATAGATGCATACAATATATCATAGAACATACAGCTTGTCCGTACAACACATGCATTCCAAAAGTGTGTTGCCTTAATAGTCCCAGAGGTTGGCTCTGATACCAAGTTGTAACACCCCAATTCGGTCATAACGAACAGACTAGATAGTGATATTATAATTTGGAAGTGGATCACAACCCTCCGTGGAGGCTTAAGATGAACACCAGGCTCGATTTTCATGGAGTGCATGAAGAGTTTGTACTTGAGTGCCATGGCAAGTGTAATATGGAGGATGTGAGGGCGTAAGTGTTGTATGTATAAATATGAATATTAGCCGTACATGCGTACCGGCACTCGTTTAGGTATGTTTGCTTACCGCCCAGTGTGAGGCAATTCTGAAGTTTTCTAAGTTTCTGTGGGTAATGAAATACCCATTTATCAGCTTGCTGCTTACCGGTTATTCGGACTGGTAATCGAATTTATTTAATTTGGCCGGCCTAGGTGCATGGATCAAGTGGCTCAATAGTGGTGGCGGGGAGCGTGTGTTATGTTGTTTGCTTTATACTATGTATTTTGTGGATGACTATATGACAAGCATGTGCCCTAACTATGTAAACCTTGTATAATTTGGATGTATGTCATGATGGTTGTGTTAAGCATGTTTTGTCGTTATAATATTATATTATTACTGTGGAGTTGCAATACTTTGGGTCAAGGCTAACCATCATTTGCAAAGCATATAAGCCTTAGAGTAATGTGGATGGATGAGCTTACGGCTCAGAGCAGTTGAAGACCCACGTGAAGTCTGGGTATTAGGGTTTGATACCCTGATACTCGATGATGCTATATAATTTCTTTGACGCTTTAATTATTGGTCACATAGGGTATGTGGAGCAGGTAATGATGACCCTTGTGTAAATACTTACATCATCTTCATGAAACTCATAAGAAGACTTAAGCCAATCACTTTAACTAAGTAGTAAGAATACATCCAACCTCCAAACTATAGCAGAGGTGTACTTCTTCTATAATTAGGAGTGATCATCGCTTGTTTAAAATCACTGCTAATAGTCACAAGAGAGGCACTGCCTCTATTACGGCCAGGGGTGTTCATATAGGATTCCTTTTAGTTTAAAATCCACCTTTGTAGTACGAATTCTACACTAATTATATGAAAACCAAGCCTATTTTTCATCTTAAGCCTCCACAGAGGGTTGATATCTGCTTTTGTAAAGTCTATACGCGATAGCCCAACATCTAGCTTTCAAATTATAATATAACGATTCGGCCAGTCCCTTCGGGCCAAATTGGGGAGTTACAATGTCAATATGGAAGAATCTATGAGTGTCTTCTTAATACTCTTCTAGATATAGCTTCTCCAATAAGCATAAATATATAGCATGAAATAAATCAATATATGGCATTTTTTTAGAATCGAAGTTAGAATATCTAATGATCTCTAACTTGTCTAACTTTCGATATGTGAGTGTGTAATGTTCTATTGTCAAGGTTATTTAAATATCTACCTAACATCCTTACTATGTAAGCAATATCTAGATGTCTACATACTTGTGTATACGTGAGATTCCCTACTGATTATGCATATGAGATTGGAGCAAACCGAACCTACCACCCTTAGTCACTATTCTACATGCCAAAATGGCTAACCACCTTATCAATATGTGTTTCATGACAAGCTTAGTATGCCTCAAGGATGATGGCGATAGATCTGTAAACCCAAAACAAAAGAGGCTTCACTAAGATCTTTCATTTCAAATTTACTACATAAAAATGCCTTGGTTCATGCAAAAGACCTATATCACTGTTTGTTAGAAAAATATCATCTATAGGACCAGGAGAATGAATTTTCTCCAACTAAACTTGAGATGTATGCACCGATCAATGATATTTTCCATAAATCCACAAGAGCTCAACACTTGATCAAACTTCCTACACCAATGACTGGATGCCAACTTTATACCATAAATTAAGCTAAATTACATAAAAGGTGATTTGAATCTTTAGTATCAAAGTTCTCTTGATGCACCATGTATATAGTTTCATTAATGTCTCCATTGAGAAAAGTTGCCTTTACATCCATTTGATGTAGCTCTAAATCATACTAAGCTATAAGTATCATAACAATTTTAAAAGTCTTTCGTTAAAAAAAGAGAGAAAGTCTCTTTAAAATCAAATCCTTCCTTCAGAGTGAATCCCTTGACAATTAGACATGCTTTATAACTTTCGATGTTACCTTTAGGATCTCGTTTGGTTTCAAAATTTTATTTATAACCGATTGGTTTTAAACCTTTAGATAACTCGACAAGATCCCAAACGTCATTATATTCCATGGACTTTACTCATGGTTTATGGCTTCAATCCACTTGTCATAATTTGGACTCAATTTGACTTGAGGAAAGAAGTAGGATCATCTTTCAAGCCTATATCAAATGAATGCTCAAGTGGATTTTCTTAAACGAACTTCAATTTGAAGTTGTTGAACTCCATTAATTAGAATAACTAATGGTTCTTAGATATGAATAGGAGGATTAACAGGAAATTTATTTTCTGTATTCATTTAAACCACATTGGGAGTGGTAACACACTCCTCTTCAAACATTATTTCTCTAATTTTATCACTCCCACTATATTCAACGTCCTCAATAAATTTGGCATTCCTTGTTTTGAAAAAGTATCTAGTTAAAGGATCATAAAATTTAAATCCTCTCGATTTTTAAAAGTAGCATGGAAAGTAGTAGCTAAATGTTTTGGAAGCTAGCTTCTTCTCACATGGCCTAAAAGGTATAGCCTCACCTAGACAAACCCACACATGTAAATTGTAAAGACCCGGAAAAAAAAATTGACGCGGTAGGATCGAACGTTGGAAAATTAATATTTTCATTTAAATTATTTACCCGCCACCCGGTTAATTATTAATTGCCCGGTCAAGTGTAAGGTATTATTCAACCGGTTAAGTATCGTTTAAACCAGTTAAGTGAACCATATTATCTACCCGTTTAACCGGTTAAGTGAACCATTCCATTTAACCGTTTAAACCAGTTAAGTGAACCATATCAATTACCCGTTTACCTAGCTAAGGGAAACACGGTCGAAGTGTGTTTTCACATACCCTAGCCATCATTTCATTATATAAGGAGAAAGGGGGGGCGTCATTTACATTATTTCCTTTAGACATACACCGGCTTCCTCCTTGCTCAGGTATTTTTCCTTTCTTCTTCTTCTTCTTCGTAATTTGCATGCATGTATATTTATAATTGATAATAAGCTTGTTAATCATGGAACTAAAGTCTCTAATCAACAAAAAAGAAAAGAATTAAATTGGAAATAAAACTGGAAGCAATCCATGATAAACAGCTGGAGTTTGAGCAAGGTGGGAGACCGTAGGCAAGGAAATTCATGGTAGCCCTCACACCTCCGATGGCCCCCGAGCTGCTGAGTTGAAGGGATGGTGTCGCCGTGCCCCTGGGTTCCAGTGGGTGGCAGAATTGCTGCTATTATTGGGCAGAGTTGCAAGGGTGGCGGAAATAGAGGACATGACGGTGGGTGAGGAAATCCGGCCGTCTAGGGCGGCAATTGGGTTGCAATCTAGTCCAAGACGACCACCCAATTGCGGCGGCGAAGCACGCCGGCGGTGGAATCGGCAACGTGATCGCGTCGCTAGGGGCAGCGGAAATTACTGAAATAGGGGTGATCCGTCGTCTCCGCGGCCAAAAGGTGGCCGGAGGTGGTCGGGGAGGAACTGTGATGGCATGGTGGGGCTTGTTGGCGTCGGTCGATGACGATTGACTGCGGCCAGAGGCGAACAGAGCTCAGTCCACGAACATGAACGGAATGATGACTTCGGGCTATGATTGTGGGCAAAACACAATAGCAGTGAGCAAAGTTCTTGGTCGGGATCGGAGTTGGTACAGAGCTGAGTTGAATGACGGGGGTGGCTTGGCCGCCTGCAGCTTGCCGTCAATGAATAGTCCATCGGAAAACACCCCAATCATAGCTCAGTTTTGGAGAAGTGAAGGGAAGAAGAAGATGATAGTTTTGTAAATATGAGTTGACTCGACACGGTTCGAGTTAAAAAATAATATCAACTCGTAATAAATCTTTAAATATAATTAATCTAATGGGGTACGAGTTAAATGGCTAAAATAATAAAATATTACATGAAATTGTCATAAATAATAAAATACAGTCATGATAACGGTTAATAATTAATCGGCTTATTACAAGCGATTAAATTAAATTGTAGAGTTATAAATGATAAATATTACTTAAATGTTGTATATTTTCTTCTAGCAGCCCTAGTCGGCCTAAGCCCAGATTCAACCACCATGCATCGTATGCAACTGGGGTCAAGGAATTGACTCAGTCCGACATGATGCCACACTTTTAAATTTACTTGTAAGACAAATATGGAGTCTCTGATACGAGGCAGCACCGGCAAAATAAGGAGTCTCTTTCATGAGGCAGCACCCACGACATGAGGCAGCACCCGCAAAATAGGGAGTCTCTGTCATGCGGCGGCAATCCAAAACTTGAAAAGTTGCCCCCATGCCGAAAGGGGATGTCAGGCAGATGGCTCATTATGCACTTGTGATACCGAGAGGGTGAGCTAATGGTAAATATTGGTAACTACACAGGCCATAGGTCACGTAGTGTGTGTGCGCATGAATGGGATTGTAGCGGGATGGGCGGCCACCCTCCCCACATCGTAAGAGTTTGGCATAGGTTCACTTCACTAAAAGACTTTTGAAATAAGAATAAGGAGTATATTTGACTTGTTTCTTTAATTATATGGCTTAGTGGTTTTATCACTAACGCGGAATTGCCTCCGCAGGTGTGTAGATTCGGGCATAGATTGAGAGCAGAGTTGGTGGATCTTTTACCAACCAAGGTTCGGAGAAAATGATAATGCATTGGATTTCTTTTTTATTTTATTTGAGTTATAAATGTGGCTATGGGAAACGGTCTAAGACTGTAGGACGATTATTATTATGTCTTGTTTAAAATATAGTTTACTTTGAATGAGTTATACTTATGGCTTTAATAGAAATCATGTAATATATAAGTAACGCCCGGTCCAGTTAGGGCTGGTGGTCGTTACAGGGTTGGTTTGGTTAAATTTTTAAGTAACACCTAGCCAGCTAGGTCCACACTATTATGAAAAATGACGGGTCGTTACATAAGTACCTAATACTAGGATTCTTACCTATTCACAACTTGTAGGGGGTTTTGCTACTGCTTTTCTTGGAACTTGATTCAAAGTATAAAATGCACATTTTAGACCCTGAACGTTGTTCATCTAATCCATCATAATTGTTGTAATATTCACCTCCACGGTCAGATATGATAGTTTTAATTTTCTTACGTGATTAACTTTCACCTTTGACTTTGAAATCTTTGAACATGTCCTGCGATTGTTACTTCTCATCAACCAAATACCGATTACCATAACAAGAATAATCATCAATAAATTTGATAAAATATTATTACCCATTACAAAAAACCATAGGGAAAGGACAATAAATATCTATATGTATGAGCACCAAAGGCTCTTTATTCGCATGGAAATTGTATTCCTGATATTTGTTTATTTTCCTTAATTCACTCAATGCAAATTTTAAAATCTAAAAAATCAAGGGAATCGAGAATTCCATCTGACAAGAGCTGTTGTATTCTCTATTGAAAAATGTGACCTAATTGCATATGTTATAACATTGACAAATTCTCATTTGTAAATTTACATTTAATACCATAATCATAGTTGCAAATATTGGAATTGGAATTAGGATCGGAATCGGAATCAATTTTCGAGGGTGTCTCTGAATCAGATCAAATCAATCTAAATCGTTCAAGAATCGGTTTAGTTGAATTGGTTCAAATCAGTCATATACAAAAATTTCAACTTAGTCAAAATCGGTTGGTTTTTAGTTATGGAACATGTCATTTTGATATTATGTATGTATTATCTTTTATAGTATTTTTTCATTTTTTTAAAGATTTGTTTTGAATTATTTAGAGTTAGTTATTATTTTTGACTCGAGTTGGATTCGAGTCAATTTTTAATTACGAGAATGTCACGACTATTTCTATATTTCTTTCCCTCGTTCTCTCCCACACCCGCCGACCACCTTCCCCTGTCGTTGTCGTCGCTGTTGTGCCCTGCCTCCCCCCGCCTCATCCCTCCCTACCGCCACCGCCCCACCACACCTCCCCCCGCCGGCCCCACCCCTCCCCGCCCTACAAACTCCACCCATCCCCCCCCCCACCCCGCACCGCCACCCCCTTTGGCTCCGGCCCAGTCGTCCACCGCACACGTCCTAGTCATCCACTACCGCCCCCTTCCGTCCTTCCAGATCCTCCCCCTAAACCCTAAATGACAATATTACAAAAGTATACTCCAATTCTAAATAATAAACGGCATCTAAAAGAATCCTTAAGACACCAAAAGCCAGCTTCCATCCACCAAGTGTCACAAGGTACTATAGATAAATTAACTTCTAACCCAAGAAGTTGAGAAGTTCACCTTTCTTGTTACGCCAATTGGTGACTTGGAACAATCTTTCTTCAGATGACCAGCTACCTTACAAAAAAATAGACGGGACTTGAATTTTGTTTCTTCTACTCCTTAACCAAAGATATTCCATGGTCTGCAATTTTTGTATTATTATTCCTTTTTCGCTTTAAGTTGACAATTTTACCCTTAGAAGAAGTTGCCAAATAAGCACTTTCTATCTTTTCTTGTTGCAACCTTTCTTCTTTTTGCACACATTAAACTATAAGCTCATTTAAAGTCCATTTATCTTTTCGAGTATTATAAGAGATTTTAAATGGATTAAATTGTGTAGGAAGAGAGTTTAAGCAAAGTACACAAGTATGTCATCCGGCAAGTACTCTTAGTTTCATAACAAGATTAAACATGTCCTCCCTTATATTTCCTTAGCCTTTATATCGCATTGAAACGAGTTTACTAAGAATAGTAGTCCTTTTAACATTTTCATTGGCGATGAATTGGTTTGCAATTTATTCAAGGAAATCCTTGACATTTTGTCCTTAAGGATTATCACCCCTTATGGATTCTGGAATAGAATGTTGCATGACCATAAGAATTATATAGTTCGACCGTTCCCACTTCTTGTATGCAATTTTCTGAGGAGCAATGCTTTCATTAGTCAAATCCGGAGGGCAATCAAATCTTAATGCATAGTTAAGATCCATGCAACCATTCACAATCACATATGCTCTTTTTATTTCTTGAATTTTTGCCACTAAGGACGAGGTGTTATTCAAATACATGTTAAAGATGATTGACTAAATTGTGTAGGAAGGGAGTTTAAGGTTAAGTGCACAAGTATACTATCTGACAAACAGAGCTTTAGTGCTCTTAGTCTCATAACATGATCAGACGATTTAACATGATGACGATCTTGGAATTTTTCCATCAATTGGCATCGAAATTCTTGTTGAATTGTTAAGAACTTGAGTGTAGTTCCTAGAGTTCATACATTTATATGGCTGTGGGTGTGTAATTCATGCAGATATTGCCGAGTCCGAAGGAAGGTGTCAATATTTGACATATTTACATGCACACTATTGATGGGTATATCTATAACGTTTTTTGTGCCTTTTGTTTTTATTCACTTGATCTAGTATGTTGCCAAAGTAACCCTATTAGAGAAATTTTATCTTTTCCGGAAAAATTGGCATGTATTATTTACCCAAAAAGTAATTGACACAAAGGAAGGTTAGTTTTTTAGCCAAATAATTGCAGTTATGGATATGTGATGAATTTTAAATTACCATGCTTGTAGTAATATGTCGTCCCAAAGGAATACAAATTACTAGCTGGTTTGTCATCGATATTTATAAACTATGTATGAGAGTACTACTTTATAATGGGCCCACTTGTATATACTTGTGTTAAATATTTATTTTATTTTCACATGTGCATATTATTGATAATTTGGCATGATGTTGATCGTAGGATTTCTTTGAGCACTAGGTGATAGCTTTGCAACCACGTTTTACATTGGTATTTTGCTGTAGGTAGAAGTGGTTGTAACCATAAAAAATAGTATTAATACTACTTTTGTTACCGAAAACCCACTTTCAGCGACTTTTTGATAGGTTGGTATTTGTTAAGTTATATATTTATTTTTTAAAAAATCTCTAGATGCGTCATTTTTCCTTTGAAAGAAAAAAAAATTTTCATTTTGTGTGTGATTGCTAACAAATTTGCAGGCTCTCATATAGCACTGTTTTTCTTGGAGACTCATCGCTTTGTTGCATGTAGGGCTAACTACACCCATTTAACCGAAGTGAGGTAGTTTGTTTAACCGAATAGAAATCAAATTATGATTGATAATCAAACCAACCAAACTAAACTAATTCAATTTGGTTTAATTTTACCAAACTCCAACCAAACCAACTGAAATGATAACGGTGCTCTCTCTCATTGAATGTTCACACTTTAGTATTTACTTTAGTTATTCTTAAATCTTACTTACAAAATAAAGAAATGCTAGCACATATTTACCACAAAAAATTACATGAATAAAGTTCTTGTTTTAATCAATACACATACAATTCATCTCTTTTACATATATAAATAAAACATCGTCAATAGATTTAACCAAAATAAAAATCTTATTAGATTTTGTTAAATATCGTGATTATTGGAAGTATATATAAACATGACTTAAAAGAAATAAGTAGAGAAATTGATACAATTTAAATCTTCTTTATTAGTTTATTTGGTTTTATCCGACCAAAAGCATACCGAACTAAGTTTGGTCTGCTTTCAATTTTAACCAAACTACAAACTGAGCCAAACGTCCAAAACGAGTTTAGTTTGGTCGGTTTCGCGAGTTTGGTCAGTTAACCAAACTCTGCTAAGTCCTTGTGTAGGGATGCAACAAGGTTTGGTCTGCAAAGTTTTTCGTGGAAATAACATTATTATAATCGGTTGGGACGGACAAGGATTATATTGACTCATCAAATTAGACGCACGCTTCCCCATCCAGGGGATCCTCATGTCCCGCCATCATCAATTACATTACGGACGAAAGGGACAGCCCCCAACTTGGCCTCTCTGAAACACCCCCATAGTTACACGAGCCGTCTCGAAAAAATATTAAAAAAAACAAAATAAAATAAAAATTTTGAGACGAGACAAAAATAAATACGAGAATTTGAGACAAAATATGTTTCCAATGAAACAAAAACAAATAAAAAATACTAATTCAAAAAAAAAAAGTTATTCACTTATATTACATGGTTATATTTTTTATCAAACCAAATAATTTATTTTTATTGTCTTTATAATCTCAAGACTTATATTAACTTCAATTAGCTCAGGTGGGTGTAAGTCTATGTTAAATAGAGAAAGCATCTAAATGATGCTTATGCTCACAAGCATTAGAAATTAAGAGCCCAAATCTAGGAAAAATATCACATCTATAAAACTATGTTAGATATCTATTGCCTTTGGAAAACAAATGATAATATTTGAATTAGGTTTAGGTTAAATTCTTACAGAGCAATTTAGATATGGTTTTTTTTCTATGAAATCATAAAGATTATATTAGTTTGACAAACATCAGCCAGGGAATGTCCAAATTTACACATTTTTTTGCACAGGACACATCAATGGTGTTAATCCATTAGTTTATATTTAGGCAGAGTTATTACAATATCAATCTCTATTATTATATTTTTAACGTTTCTTTAAATTTTTAAATTATTTGTATCATTCATGGATCTTTGACTAAGGAGGTCATGTCATAGGAAAAGAAGTTTGAAATGTCTTACGGTCTTATTTGTTTTGCCTCTCTTATAATTATCAATTATAAAAATTATTATCGAAAACTGTCGGTACTCTATATAAGCTAAAATTTATATTTATTTTTCAATATAATGACGATTGGATGGAAATGATAATTTTGCCTAAAATTAAAGAAAATTATAATCATGTGATCTAAATTAATGACTAAAAGTATAGATGAATACAGCAGCCTCCCATACTTATAAGTCTTTTATTAATTTAGGCTATATTTGGCTAAGACGACTATTAAACCTAAGGCTATAAACAGTGATTTAATTTAAATGCATTATTCTTCCGTTAAAAAGTTATGTATTTTTAAAGTATTTTATGGTGAGCTAAAAACAAGTATAAGAGTTTCACCAAGTGGATCCTCAACGATTTCATCACAATAATTTTTTTTATAAAAACACAAGAAAAATAGCAAAACAAATTTTGAAAAATTTTGTCTTGTCTCATATTTACATCATAACCAATTCTTTGAAATTAATTATAACTAACAAAATTATACTTTTTATACCAACAAACCTTATTAATAATTATTAAAACTTTTACCAACGTCATGACTATGACTATAACTATTTTATAATTTATATTTGTCATTTGAGATGTTTTTTTTTGGGCGATAATTAATTGAGAAACATGTTTTAACTATACCCATAATCAACGAGCATGTCTAGTTAGTAAAATATATAGGCGTTGCAATAGCCAATAAGTTGAAAAATATATCCTTCTTAGGATTTGTTTGGTTAGCGTGAAAAAAATATAAATGACATTAAAATTATAAAATACCAACTTTCTTAAAATTAGTATTTATGCATATGTTCCTAAGAAAAATTTGGAATTTTATAATATATTTGTATTAAACTTAATTATAATTATTTCAACTAGCCTGCCCATTTACTCTCCCATGTATAAAAAGCTTCAATATTTTATTTTATTTTTGAGATGAGAAAATAGAGGAATGGACCCACATAAATGATTATTGTATACTCTCATTTTGACATAATCATACTTAATATGTATACAAAATAATTAATTTATTATTACTTTTTATATAAAATATATTAAATATAACTAATTTCAGTAAAACTAATTATTTAAAAAATTTTATGTTCATGTCAACAAAACAAATCCTTAAAAACTTGAGTCATATTCAATAGTAAATGCCTCAAATTAATATATATATTTGATGAAACATGCGGATTCTTAATTTTAAATAATTTATAATTTAAAATAATTGTGTTAATCAGTCTAACATGAAAATTCCTTATTTTCTTTGCTATCTCCTTTTCCCCTTTACTACACTAAAAGTCTTTTTCATTTTATAACCCAGCCTGAATTTTTGAATGAATTTCTATAATTAATCAAATGCATAGATCAATTTAGTATTAGAACTTACAATTGATTTTTTTAATGTTCGTCCAACCTAACTAATCCAAGTAATAGAACATTTAGTTGAACATAAATTTTTTTATATTAAATCTCACTGGAATTTAGCCACAACATATTTTTGGCTGCAACTATAATAAGTATTAGCTCAGATTTTAGCTCAATACACAAAAAATTGTAGGAGACATTTGTGAAGAAGAAAATAGAGGTGGAAGTGATATTTGTGTTGTTTTTATTAAATTTATTTATATTAATGATAAAAAATAATATTATGTGTTTGGTGTAATTTAGTTAGTTGAAAAGATCTTATAATGAAAGAGTATTTTTTCTTAAAAATTTTATTGTTATCGGAATAGTTTTTGTTAATTTTTATATAACTTATTGCTTTAAAAGCTACGATTAAAGTGGCGTTAGAAAACATCTTTACTTTCAAAGAGAAAGTAGATGAGATTTTATAAAATAATATTTACTTTTTGTTTAAACATTTTTAAAAAGTTGAAAGTGATCAACTTTTTTTTATTTTGTAAAGAAAAGCTTTAGAAAGAGGCTATATTATTTTATATTGTATAGGGCATTTAGTTACAATAAAAAATTTTCTATAAAATCTACATATTATTTTGTCATAATTTTTATTTTGTTATAATTATAAAACTTGGCAGAGTGGATGAAATTATATTTGGAAGGGGAAGAAGAGAGGGATGAACATTAAAGATAAATAAATAAGTTTTGACCTTTTTTTTTTCTTAGCATTTTGTGAGAGTTTTTACAAATAATATCTGCCACTTTATATTTTAATAATGTTATCACAAATATTTTTATTATCCATTATATTTATCATTTTATATTTTGAGAATAAATTAATACAAAACAAGTAACAATCCAACCAAATACCCTATTGTCAATATTTTACAACCAATTTTTACCATTACTATTACAATTTTATATTTTAACAAATAAACTCAAAATCACACAACTAAAATCAATAAATGCCCTTGCCACAGCAGTAGAAACTGCTTTGATAAAAAACAAAAAGAACAATAGTAGCGGGCAATGTTCGGTCGAAAGAAAGCTAGTCCACCTTCCGCCTTTGAGCCGCACGCAGAACTCCCGCTTGCATTTTGTTAAGGAGTCACATTGTTCTTGGACAGCGGACGCGTCGTCGGGGGTCGTCCACAGTCCAAAGCCCATGCCTGCCGCGTGTGCCTATCCCAGTCAGCTTTCGCTTTATTTATTTATTTATGATTATTATTTTCTTTTAGAAAATTATCTGCTTTCCACATTGCCAATTCTCGAATAAGAAACTAATACTGTTCATTTTTAAAAAAAATAAAAAAGACAATAGCTTTCATTGCTAAAAAGCCTAAAATCTTTTCTTCTTCCGAAGCAATAGTTTACAGTAACACTTTACATGCAAAGAAGACGAGGCAAAATCTTTTGTTCCCGGTGGTTTTATTTCAAGATGAAACTTGAATTATATGTGGCGGTGAATCTTTTTACATTGACCTATGATACTGTTTTCTTAATAATCTTTATTCCTCCTGTTCTTTATGTCAGACTTTCTAACTTCCCTCTTCAATTTAAGTACGTTTATTACATAGATGTATGTCGTCATCGTCATGGTTATAATATATGAATGAGTGAATTAACTTGTTTTAATTTTTTTTCCAATAGCTAATAGTATATATTCAAATTCAAATGGTTCCAAAAGAAAAATACATAGAAAAACTAGATGTAGAGAAAGTAGATGAAAATATAAAACCGCATGCCTGGTCATGTGTAACTAGCACTTGTCGTTTTAAGTGCTCCCCCCCCCCCCCCCCAGGGCCATTTGTTATTTATTTATTGTAAGTTGTAACTAATTCGGCTCTCTCCTCTCCTTCTGTTCCTTTACCAGGGCATGTGTGTCCCTTCCACCCCCGCGCACATAAGACATAACGAATCCCGGTGAAGAAGAGAACGTGGGAACGGGCACTTTTCGAGAAACTTCCCTCCGTTGGGTCCGTCCACAACGTGGGGGTGTGCGGTCCAAACCTCAAAAATTGCAGGCAGCTTTGAAAAACAGGAGTTGATCGGGCTCATCCATGGAAATCCCCACCAAAAGTCATAATTTAACCCACTATTCTCGCCGGCAACACGACAATCTCTGCAAACCGCAATCAATAACTTATTTTTGAAACCGCTTTTCCTTTCACCGCTGTTTCTGATCTCCAACAAAAAAAAAAGAAAAAAAAAAGTGAATCTTTTGGTTTCTGGGTGGGAATGGAAGGCAACGAGCGTCGTCGTCGGAAACACAAGCACAAGAACAACGAGAGTAGGCGGGTGTAGCGGTGGTGAATGGGCTGTGGCGGATCGAAGGTGGACCGACTCCCCCTTGTCGTGCGGTGCAAGCAACGCAAGCAGCACATCCGCAAGGCGTCCGCGCAGCGCTACAAGTTGGCCGCCGCCCACCGCGCCTACTTTCGCGCCCTCCGCTCCACCGGCGACGCCCTCCAGCGCTTTGCCGACGAGGAGCTGGCCGCCACCGCCGCCGTTGACGCCGGCGACGCCTCCCCCATCCTCGCCATCCCCTCCTCCGACGGCAAGCCCAAAACCCCCGGCGGCGGTGGTGGCGGAGGCGTGGACGGGCACCTTCATATCTCCTCCTCGGATGACTCGCATATTGTGATCTCCGGCTCCGACGCCGATTCCGACTCCGTCGGGGAACAGCGGCGCCGATCTCCGCCGTTGCCGGCGGAAATGGCGGGGTCTCCGACATATGGCTACATGCGATCGTCTTCCTCGCCGGTTCCCACCGTGGTGTACGAGCCGCCGCCGGAGTACTACTACTACGGCGACGGCGGGCCGGTGGAGGAGCGGCGGCCGGCGACGCCGAGCCCTCCGAGGGGTGAAGATTCGCGGTGGTCGTTCTTCAACCCCTTCGATTTCTCGTATGATGAATCGGGATATGGGCATCTGTATCCTAGGTATGGCGGGGGTTCGGAGCTCAGTAGCCCGGATTCGGGGGATGTGCGGGTGAAGGAAGGGATTCCGGATTTGGAGGACGATACCGATACGGAGATGAGCAAGGGGGAGGAGGTGGGTTTGGGTGGGGAGACTTCGAATTCGAAGGTGGGATCTGCAGAGATTGGGGAGAGTAGCCGGAGCAAAAGCGTTAGCGAAGGGACTGGTAATGTGAAAAGTGTACCAGTGGAACAGGAAGTTGAGGTCGTTGTGGAGGGTGTGAAGAGGAGGAAAAACAGCGTGAGCTTTGAAATGGAAGTTTCACCTGGTGATAGTATTGAGTCTCTGCATACCAGTAGTCTTTCGACATTGTCGAGTGTTCAATCAAGGGATATGAGGGAGGTAGTAGAGGAGATCAGGAACCAATTTGTTGTGGCATCCGAGATTGGGAAGGAGATGGATTCTCTACTTGAAGTTGGCAAGGTCGGGTATCGGCCGAAAAATCCTATCTTGAAAGGTAAAGATATGCGTTTCAATTCTTTTTCTTTTTTTCTATGGAAGGTACAATTATTTTTTGTTTGTTAAACGAAATTTTATTACTTCCAAATTCTAGTATTTGGCAACTTACAAACACAGGGACACAGTGATCTCTTGCAGGACTTTCGATGATGTTTCTTCTCCCTTAACAAGCAGTTCCAGGCATAATAATCGTCAGTATATGAGGGAAGATATAATAAACCGTCCAAGTCTTTCACTGACACTTGAGAAGCTTTATGCTTGGGAAAAGAAGCTTCATAAGGAAATTAAGGTGAAGGCATCATAAGTTGAACAATTTTTGGTTTGCACAATGAAGGAGGCTTCTTTATTTTTTATGTATTCGTTGATTACTGGTGACTTTGGTTGCGTATATCTTTGTTTTCTTTAGTTAATTAAAAACTTGTTATGGTGAACAAAAAGTCTTTGTGCTGTGTTTATTGGTTGAGCAAATATCAACGTAACAAAGCAAGGCGATATTCTAGATCGACATCTTTTGCATGAGCAAACTACAGCTCTTAGGAATTGGATTTTAACTTGAATACGGGGTTAGATGTGTTTTTTCTTGATAAGTGAATTTGGATAGAAGTGAATGATATGGTACATTTTAATGATTAATGAATATAAACAAGGGAAAATGTGTTCAAAGATTTACCAAGGGATGTTTGCTGATGCATCCACAAGATGACTTTGAAGTTAATTAGGCTGTACATGAGGGATTTCACCATATCATCTGCTGTGCTATATTGTCTTTTTAGTTGAACTGTATTCCTGATTAATTCTTTTGCTTGTTTTGAGTTGAGCTAAATATTGCTAGTGCACAATAATTTAATTAGTTGTTCTTCTTAGTTTAGGATGAAGAGAAGCTGCGTATTAACTTTCAAAAACAGCATGAGAGGCTAAAAACTTTGGATGATAGAGGTGCTGAGCCTTCAAAGATTGATGCTACTCAAGAACTTATTGGGAAATTGGAAACTAAATTGACTATTACTATTAAAACTGTTGCTGCCATATCAAAGAGGATCCATGCGCTCAGAGACGAAGAACTGCAACCCCAAGTCATAGAGTTGTTTCATGGGTACATGGTTTTACCTTTTCTATCTTTGATTATAAATTTTTTGTACATAACAATAATTTTACCTTTTCTAGCTTTGATTATAAATTTTTGACATATAAAGCTCTTTGTCTGTTGCAAACAAGATGACGTGACTTTTTATTTATTTATTTTACTTTATTTTTTAATCTCATTTCCATCTTTTTTTATAATAATTTTGTTGGTAAGCTTATATTGGACCAATTTACGTTCTCAGATCAAGCATCCTTGACTTTTTCCATAATAATGAGGGAAGAACAAAATGCGTGAATAAAATTTTTAAATTGCATTTTTTTTAAGCAGTTTCAATCTTGGAACATGCAATAGGTTCAGTGTAGTGGCATAATACATTTTTTGACAACTCTTCTTTTTATCATCAACAAGGTTTTGAAATCACAGCTCACATCTATCGTAATTTTCACAATTCTAACTGTTCTACAGGTCCTCTAGGAGTTATTTTGTGTTGAGACTTCAGTATAATTGTCTAAATTAGTATTAAATTTTCACTGGCATGATCTGTTTTATTTTTTTTCTTTACATTTAAATTTTCTGGCAGTGTGCATGCTCCTTGCATATATATTCTGTTAACAGTTGGAGATTAAAGATAATATAATCACTGAAAAATTAAATGGCTGCTTAACGCATATGTATTTAACAGTTTGATTTTCACACATGTATTTTCTTTTCATTTTTTTAAACAAACTTCAGTAGAAACTAGTCAAATAGAAGTGCAATCAAATCAGCTAACTTGTCCAACAATCTGAAACAATCCTTAAAGTAGCTTACTATTCAAAACAATCTCTGACAATTCTGCAGGCCACAATTCTTATCTGTCATTTTGTTTTCAACAATGTCCTTTTAAGGAGCTTTTGATTGTTCTTACACAAGTCAATACTCCATCAATTTTTTTTTAAAAACTTCGAATTTTTTTTTTCTTTTTTGGTACCTAATGCTTTCTTGCTAATCAAAAGAATGTTATCTTGTATTTTCTATCATGTTTGGGTTTTCACATATGTATTTTCTTTTCATTTTTTTGAGCACACTTCCTACATATTCTTTCTCTCTTTTTCATGGCAAACTCATAAATCTTGTTGATAAATCCTTAAGTGTTGTATTTGGCTTTGCTAATTTATGTTATCTTCTTTGCTAATGGTTAACCCACCCTCTTGGATCATTGTAAACCTCACTTTTGACCTTTTTCAACTTTTGAATAATACAATGAACATGGTCAATCCAAAAAGTCTTTTCTATTATCAATTGTAATCCATTTTTTTTTTAATGTCATTACTTTGAAGTAGTACATTGTTACACAATCATGTGGGTCCGCATCAAAATAAATTTTACTTTCAACACTTTTTTCTTTACTTTTGTCCTTGTTTTTCTTTTTTCTCTTACTTTCCACCATTTTATTTGAAATTTATCTAGTATCTTACATCGCATGAAACTTTCGCATTAAGGTACTTTACAAATTTTAGGTTCTTAATATGAATTTATTGAGTAAATGATAAGTTGAGTAGCCTATTTTGTCATCAAGGAGGAGGAGATGATGATGAAGGAAAGTGTGAAGATTGAACATCTGTTGTTGTGAGTTGATATGCGAACCAAGTGGGGCTAAATTATATCAAAGTGTAAAAATCAGCTGGTCTCACAGCTACTGTAAGACTCAATCAGCTCTAAGGAATTACCTTATTAAGTATCCATGATGGCAATTTTGAAATGTTGATAATGACTATTTCCTATCACCAATGCATATTTAGATGCTGATTGGGTCTTACAGCCAATTTGGTTGTAAGACCTTACAGATAGTTACTTATCAAAGAAATACAGGGATGTCAAAGTTGTTAATGGTGAAATAAGAAGACAACTTTTACTGGCATCATTTGTCTTGACTTAAATTAAAAAGTAGGCTAACACAGAATTGACTTAATGTCTTAAAAAATGATGTAGCTTAGATATTGTCATTGTTCAAATTGTACACATTGTACTTAACAAAATATCTTTATGAGTGATTTCTGCTCAGACCAAGAATTGCTTCAGCAAGTGGTTGCTATTTATTGTATATATAGTCTGTGCGTGATCCATATTATTTGCTTATAAAGTTTTATTTCTCTAATTTATCTGTGAATTACGAAATGCACTTTTGATGAGGTGAGTTCCTTTTCACTAACATTAACATATGAAATTTTATGCAGATTTGTGAGGCTGTGGACAGGCATTATGCGGTGCCACAAGAAACAGCTCCAAGCTATTGTGGGAAGTAAGAGATCTAGCCTCATTCAAAAGACTATGATTCGACGAGATTCAAGCTTGAGAGCTACTTGGGAATTAGAACGAGAACTTCGGAAGTGGTGTGCCTGTTTTGACAAATGGATTAGCACTCACAAGGCTTATGTGAAAGCTGTCAATGAATGGCTTCTTCAATGCCTTCTGCACGAACCCGAACAAACACCTGATGGCATTGCCCCTTTCTCTCCCAGTAGAATCGGTGCACCACCAGTTTTTGTGGTGTGCAATGATTGGTGTGGGGTGCTGGAAAGGATCTCTGCAGTACAAGTAACAAATGCAATTCATAACTTTGCGAACACCGTCCATAAGCTCTGGGAAAGCCAAGATGAAGAAAGAAAGCAGAAGATAATAACTGATTATGTCTCAAGAGACATGGAGACGAAACTTAAATCTTTGCATATCGATAAAGATTCTTTGGATAGGAGTGCCATATCATTATCTAATGGTGAAGCTGGGGTTTTGGGTTTGGATACACTGAAAAGGAGGCTGGAAGAAGAGAAGGCAAAGCATGCAGTTTCAATGAAACAAGTGCATGAAGCTGTCTCTGGAAGTATAGAGATGGGTTTTATTCCAATTTTTGAAGCCATGGATAAATTTAGTAAAGATGTTGTCAAAGGCCTGGAAGGAGTGAGAACGGGCTAATGAGCAGATCACAAAGATTGTTTGAAGCTTTGCTTGTGCTTGATTGCAGAATAGTAGGAAGATTTACATACGTAAAAGAAGATTACAGTTTTGGATTGACACTGTTGCACGGGTTAAACACCATTGACTGTGGAATCGGTAAAGACCCAGGGGTTAGGAGTTTTTTCATCACATGGGCAGCCTACACTATAATTATATATGTGTACAGAAAATTCGTTAATTGGTTGGTTTGGTAGACTGTCACTAACAACATTTAGGAGGATAGGTATAGGTTTTCATCTCCTCTCTTTTTTTTTTTAACCTCCTGATTGGTCAACTATTAGCAGTTAGGAATTGAGGCAGGTTATTTTTTCATTCACATTGTTTGCCTGGGAAAAATTTTGTTGGGTTATTCTTTCATTTATGCGAAAAGTTTCAGTTTAAATTCAAGGACGTTTTTGTTGCTTTAGATGGTGGTCGCTTTACTTGATACCAGAGACAGGGACAGTGGTTTGCTTATCTACCAAAACTACTTTCAACAGTTTGTTAATTTTCATTCTTTCGGTCACCTGTATTTTAACAAGTCACAAAGAACGGAAAGGCTAACATCGAAAGTAGTTAAGGTCCAAGACCACTCGTTTTCTGAATCAAATGTCTTCATTTTTCTCGAGCTGCTTCTACTTCCACCTAATGTTCGAGAAGATACTGGGTGCCTATTTGCCTACGGTTGGTTCTTGGTTTCGGGGACATTTAAGTTAAATTTAATAAGAAGTTGATGATCTTCAATTTAAGTAATGCAATTCATGCAACTGGGGAAAGAAAATAAAGAAGATACAAATTACTATTTAGGAAGTGCAATTTAGTCAGATATATCTTATCAATCTAATTTCATTTGACATTTCAATCGTTGATTGTATGTTTTTTGTCGAAGCTAATTTTGGTTATAGTTGCTTAAGAGTAGTCCACACTTGCGGCCTCTGACTAAGGTGTCGTCAGCTCGAGTTGCCTGCCTTTGGATTTCGCAGCCTTTTGCTCTTGGTGGATAGATTCAGTTGCCCTTGTTGTTTTATTCTTTTCTTTTTCTTTTTCTTTTTTATCGTTAGTTGCCCTGGGTTTTGTGCCATTTTTGGCCATTTTATCCTGTACAGTCATATTTGCATTGGCACGTCATATGGATGCCGATCACCATAGGCAGCTAGTGATGCAAGCTTTTGACATTTTTTTTAACCTAATTAAGCCCTTAATCATTAAAGACTTACTTGATTCATTTGTAATTCTTGTAGCCTTTCCCCTTATTTGAACTAGCCGCCAACTTTCCCGATGCATTGAAGGATTTAAAATAAATCTTAATTATTATATAAATCAAAATAATTTTAATAATATAAATTGAAATAAATCTTAATTATAATAGAAATATATTAACCGATTCAAAACAAATCCTGATTATAATAAACAATAATATTTTTTATAAATAAAAAATAAAAAAATAATATTGTAAAATAATTAGATGACACGTGATAAAACAAAACCAAATTATAATAGACAAGTATTAATGGGTTTGAAACAAATCCTAATTACAATAGAAATGTAAAATTTTTATTAATAAAAAATAAAAAATAATATTGTAAAATAATTAAATGACATTTAGAAGCACATGTGGCAAAACAAATCCTAATTACAATAAAAAATTATTAAATGATTCAAAATAAATTTTAATTATAATAAAACAGTAAAATTTTATTAATAGGAAATAAAAGGATAATATTGTAAAATAGATAAATGGCATGGGACAATATCATATTAAAAGTCAAAGTTTTATATATAACTATAGACAGTTGTGACTACTTATTAATTTCCTTCGATTTTCTTATTTTAGAGGTTTTATTAGAGGAGTGATTATTAAAGATATAAGAAATAAATTTGTACCGCTTATGCAATCAAGTTAGGGTGAAGCAATACATTTTGATAACCTTACATCGTTTTAAACCCTCCAGCATGTTGTTGGAAAATACTGTTGCTAAACGCGCTACGCTGAAGGCAATATCTTCTGATCATGATAATAATTTAGCATCAGTTTTGCACTCGCAATGGCGATGCTTTCCTATGTTTTATATTGAGTTTGACTCTTAGGTTTACAATTCAGGATATATGTGATTCTCGGGTAGATTTATAAAGGATAATACTTTAAGCACCCCTATTTTTCCCCCGGGAAGTCCCCACACTTACCTCGCAGGTAAACCACGTTGTTTTATTTTTCCAGTTATCACCCTCAACATTCTTCACCCATTGAACGTTTTGTCTTCTTCAAGCTGCATGACAAACCCCTCCTCCCCTCCCACATCTTCCACCCCTCCCGCCTTCATGCTCTCCACTCAGCCCACCCCTTCGATCGGAGCCCTCCCCTCTCCTCTCAATAGAATATGTGATATGCATATTGATGAACCCTCCCTCAATAGAACATGTGATAGGGACACTTCGCTGTTGGCAATCTTATGTAGCCTAGCTCAAGCTTCTATATTTTGCTCAAATCAATTAAAATGGCCGTTAAAAAGGAGAAGAGCAGTGGACTTTACAAAGAGACGCTAAGATCACACGAAGCCCTTAGTGCAAATAAGAGTTGTTGAAATCCAACGATGTAATGTGGGGGTGGTGCCTGCTATGCGTTGCCACAAAAGAGGAGTATATAGTCAGGTGTATGCGTACTTACTGGATTAAATGACCCTTAAGAAGAACGAACTGCAATGTGACATATACTTGTAGGATATGGTTTTTTGTTGGCTATTTGGCTCCACCAATCTATGATGTGCATTTTCACTTTAAACTTCTGTTTTTTTTTAGTGTTTAAATTTTCTATTTATTATATTTATATGTTTATCAGGAAAAGATCGTTGTAAAATATAGTGAAGACACAACTGCTCATCATATTATTGATTCGGGGATGGAGAACATGTTAATGTGATTCTTAGAACTTGTGCTAGTACGTCAACATCGACCTTTCATAGAGGGAGACGAGAGCTTACACCTCCCCTGCCAGCTCCAAATATGGAAGAGATTGATGCTCTAATTCAAAAACGCATGGAAGAATCTATCCCATGACTTCGAGCAGCAATTGCTGAGGAGCAATCAGTACGAGGGTCAATGCATCAATTAGACCATAACATTATAGAACGTTTGATTAGTGACATTGTACAAGCAGATGACAGCTATTCACACTGAATTCTCTCAGGCAGTGGCTGACAAGGAGACGGATAATACAAATCATGGAGTGCAACTATGGCAAGCGAGTAGAGGACTTGAGTCCAAGAGATAGTGAGGATGATGATGATGTGCCTTGATTATTTCATATTTTCACATTATGCATCTATCTTTTTGTTTTTTGATAGTAGTTGATTTCTTCTGCATAACTATGTTAGTGTTTGAAGTTTTTGTTAATTCTTTATGAAGACTTGTAGACTATTATTGTAACACTTTATTTTTTGCTCTAAAGATTGGCCAATTGCTACGTTATAATTTGGAAAGTTATTTATTGAATTACTATTGTACAAATATTACGGAAGCGGATCTAAACCCTCAAGGAAGTTTAAGATAGATATTTTACTAGATTTTCATACAGCATATACTGATCGTAGTATTATAAGAAAGTTCTTTAACTTTAAGGGAGTTCTTAATATGAGCACTCTGAGTTATAGGAGAGATAGCACTTCCCCGATAACTAAGAGATTGACTTTTTATAATCGAGATAACCACTTTGACCTACACAACGATAATGCCCCTAATCATGGTTTGCAATATCTAATAGATATCGACCAGATACCTGCCAGATTACAAGTTTCATAGCTCGCTGATACAAAATCCACCGGCAAAATCAATTTTGGTGATATCACCTTGCCGGATATCTGCCCCTCCTTGCTTCTTGCCATTCTCACCATTTGGTGGTCTCTATTGTGGTTGCCCTCATCTATGGTTTCTCCATGAGTATATCAGCCCTTGTTTGGGTTACACCATTCATATAAGATTAGTTAACGAGTTTATTAATTTATTAGATCATGTTAGCCCACTATGTTTGCACCTATCTAAACTTTGATTACTAACTTAATAATTTGTTACTTTATTAATTTTACTTTGATTACTTTGTTACTTTACTTAAACTTATTAAATGTTGTGTTAGTTAACCTTTAATGTGTTAAGTAAATTTTTATTCATAAATATCTTACTTAGTGTATTACTAATAGCTTATTAATATTAATTGACTAATATTAATTACATAAGCTAGCAATTATGTTACTTTAAGTACAATAATTGTTCATTAACTATGTGCTTAATGCACATTTATCATATTTGCATGTTTATGGATTTAAAAGCTACATAATCATCAGCCTTTATCTTACACTAATATATTTATTAGCATCAGAAATTTTTCTAGAAATTACTGGCATGTCTCTGATATGTCAGTGATATCTCAAACATTGAGACATCCGAAATGAAACCAAAATCCGATATGGCAAACCTTGGACAGGTAAGAGGTTAAGCTTGAAAGGATGCGGTTCTTATACTTAGTCACAACTTTGAGTTAAGTAACTTATACTAAAACGATGTTGATGATCTTGTGGAAATATAAATATTGGGTCATGGTTACGTGTTCCACATACCCCACAAAACTAAATGAAAACATAAAAGCATCATCGGATGTCAGGGCATCATACCCCAATGCCAAGTCTTCACATGGGCTCTTCATGCGGTACAAACTGTAAGCTCCTCCTACCCATGTTACTCTTATACATTAACACAGTTGCAACCAAATATGTTTAGTGTACCTGAATTGCTCCTCGTCATGTTCTAAGACCTTGAGGCTACCTGTAGATGATTGTTAGTTTTTGCCCCAAAGTTATATGTTGCACGAGGATGTAATAATAATAATACTAAAACACATGAATCACACGTAACACATCCACATGCAACATAACAAGGTCTAGGGCACCACCCAAATAAGGAAACAAGACACATACTCATAATTTTCAATAATACATGAATATCAATTACATATCAAATTCTCCAAAATACATAAGTTTGATACAAAACAAGTCATACACTGTACCATCCTCTGCCACGAGCCTTTCAATCCGTCTACCTATGTCGAACACTGACATGCATAGTTACCTATATAAATATATTTGATTACCGATCCAAAAATAACTACCAATATATAAATACTGGCGGATGGGTATCTTAAGAATTCATCACAAGGCAGTAAGGAGAGGCTCGCCAATATCAAAAAGAAAATGTTAGACTAAGTCAATTGCTTCATACTTATACACATATATATTTGAGCTTACGTCCTCACATCCTCCATATATTACCCGCTACAGTACTCCGGTGGCTTGTAATAGTGTTAGGTTATTGCCACAATTTTCGAAAAAGTGCTACATTTGCAGTACCCTACTTGCATTGCACTACTTTAAGGTATAAATGTAACACCTCATTTTTTGGTCGGAGGGCGGACCAAAATATGATGTTATAATTCAGAAAGCTATTCATTGGATTACTACTTAGAAAATTTATGGAAGCGGATCTCAACTATCAAGGAGGCTTAAGGCAGCACCCTATTGGATTTGTATACAATGCATGCTGAATCATACTAACATGGGAAGGTCCTGAAAAGTGCTCCTAGCATGAGTACACTGAGTTCAAAATGAGGCAGACCTCCCAGACAACTAAGAGGGCGACTTTACATAATACAGATGAACGTTCCGAGCTACACGAAAGCAACATCTCCAAAGCAACTAAGAGGTTGAACTTGAAGAGATTCAAATGCATGATTTGGTTCTTATAATTAGTTCCAACCTTTGAGTTAGGTGATTTACTCTTAAATGGTGCTGAACTAACTTGCGTAACATAGAGGGCATGGTTACCCGGTCTAGATATCTCACATAAATAATTTAAAGACATGAACAATTGGATGCTAGAGCATCATACCATAACACTCAATTTTGTAACACCCTAAATCCGGTTCATGCTCGTGAACTGAACCGCCATGTTACTGGCCCCGGTTAGGTCAGCTAACCCGAACCTAACTCGTACAGATCCAATCTCGACGTCTTAAGATGAAAATACTACTTGTCATACGTGCATGAATGCATAAAATCCTATCTGGATACTATATGGATTACTTAGCAATCAATTCATACGAAAACAACAATTTTAATAATGTGAATAAAAATTCCAAATTAAAACGGGTAGAGCCTCCCCTAAAAATGTAATTAGGGGCTACCCTATCAACATAATATACGTACAGGCATATAAACACAAATCAAAAACTAAATTCACACAGTCTAAACTACTATAGCTCACTCTGAAGCTTGGGTCTCAGCCCACCTGTGTCATCTATTCATATTTCATGTCTTGTCTCGACAATTCATCAGATCATCATGCTTTTTATCTCCTCACATTAATGCTAATGCAATAAAATCATAAACGAAATATTAAACAACTGTTTACCAAACATATGTGTGTGTGAAGAAGACCTCATTGCTCCTCTGTCCAAGATGACACATCCATCTCATGCTCGTCACCTACATATAGTATAAAAACTGTCAGTAACGAGTGTTACCGACCCGGAAAGTAACTAATAACAAACTGGCTATGAAAGCAAACTCTCATATGAAAGAAAATAATCATATATACTCATCGTGAACTCTCTGAAGGGCATCTACTGAGGAGCCACTAGGTTGTAGACTCATTAGCGTCCCGAACTGACTGAGCTGCTGCTGCTATTGCCTCTTTCGGCATTTTCTGGTCTCAAATCCTAAGCCCTCTCCTTACCTCCATATTTCTCCTGGCTTTGAGCACAAAGACCGAGTACTCTCAGGCGGTCGCCTTCAGTACCCTTTGAACCATAAGTCATGACATGCGCTGTACTAAATAGTACCTGTAAACCTCCACGTTCTCCGGGTGTGAGGAACTCAAACGCGAAGTTGTAAGGATCCCTCGGGAATGGAACAGTCTGTTGGAACTAATCCAGAGCCCACTTTGACTTTCACGGCATCCTTTGCATGGTACGTGCAGTCGATTTCTCCAGCTCTTATTTCACTGAAAACTTAATAAAAATATATATAGGCCTAGGAAGGGATTTATAAGATAGGCCCGAAGGCAACTTGCTGTGGATCTTATTTTTAAAATCATTCTCAAGGGATCTCATCCTCGAGGGTTATTAATCCAGAAATATTTCAGCTAAATGGCCCGAGTTAAGTGGGATCCGATAAAGCGCCACTTAACCCGTCATGCAAGTCATAAATTAAACATGCAATAGAAAGAATGTAAAATAGAGACGAGTCCTAAACGGACCTAGTAGAAGCTCCAAGCGTGTCATTGCGCCTAGGCGGCGAGCTCCTACTCAGTACATACACAAGAAAACTAAATACTAATGCCTGCTATGATGCATCAAACTAGTCATAATAATCACAATACAATCAGAGTCAATCAAACAATTCAATAATCATTAATGTAAATAATTCTAAGTCCTCATATTCATGCCAATATTATTATATTTTTCTAAATTACATCATAGCCACTTATCATGCTCATACTCAATCTATCTGATCAGATCACTTATCTATTCATTCACACTTAATCAAATCATGTCACTTATCACTTCATCAGTAATTAGGGTTTAATTACCTCAACATCAATTAATCAATCCTAGCATGTTGTGATAACAATCATTAATCTTAAATAATAAACTTAGAGGTAATTATACCTCATGTCGTCGGCAGTCGACAACGGCTATGGTTTCGTCGTGCGTGCGTCTCGGACCTCGAATTTGGTGCTCGAAAGCGTCCGAAGCTCGATCGAGTTCGACTGGATAAGCTCGACGGAACATCCGGCAAATTCCAACAATTCCGATTTTTCGGCGAGTTTCGGTGGTTTTCCAGTGGGTTCAGTGGTTTTCCGGCCACTTTCCGGCGGTTTTCCAGCGAGAGTTGCCGGCAGCATCTACTGGCCGGATATGGGTCATATGGGGTACCATTAGAACCATCTTAGCGAGCCCAACGTATCTGTGGCATCGGCATGGCCGACAAAGGCAGCAGCTTGCCGAAAAATGGCAAAAACATACGCGTCGGTGGTGGGTGGCTAGGTCTGTCCGGTGTGGGCGGCGCTTTGGTCGGGGAAGGTAGTTCGGTGGTCGGTGATGCCAAGGAGACCACTTGATCGTGGCGACATTGGTCACTGGCAGCACGATCGACAATGGAAGCTTGCCACGTGGACGCAGCTTCCTCGTGTCGTGGCGGCCAGGAGCGCTCGGGGCGGCACGACGATGCGTTGTAAGGCAGAGCGGCGTCGGTCGGCGGCCGGGCTGCGCCGGTAGCAACTGCGGTGGCCACTCAAAGGGTGGCAAGAATAGGGTTTGGGCGAGGAAGATGTGTCGGGGAAGAAAAACAAGTTAGGTGGCAAACTTGTAGATATTAATTGACTCCACTTTGAGTCGAGTCAAAATAATTATCGATTCGTAATAAATTCTAATAAAAATCCAAATAAATCAGAAAAAATCCCAAAAAATAAAATAAACATCAAAAGATCAAAATGATATGCTCTAAAATGATTAACCCACCCAAACTGCCCGTAACGCTTCATAACGCGGTAAACGACCTAATACTAGTTCTACGATGAAACTGAACAATAAAATAAAAACAAATACTGCATGCTTCCATATATTATGATAACTCATTCTTTTCTGCTGTATTAATGATGTTATCATCATATACTTGGGTACACATGACCCCTCATAGCTCATACACGCGACTGGCGTCAGCTCAGTACATGTGTTCTGAAACATACTTGATTCGAAAATAACGGTCGAACTGACCGGTTCTAAATATAAAACCCTAACTCGAATTGTGGGTTTTACAATCTTCCCTCCTCATAAAAATTGTGTCCTCAAAATTTCAACATAAGAAGGTTTTACTGAAACTTGAAACTAGATACACATTAGCTGTATCCTCTACTCTTCACTAGTCATGTACATCATCTGTAACGGTAGTTGCGCCGACATGGTGGACTCTACTTGTAATACTGTCAAAAATCAAACATTCTGATTCTGATCTATTTGTGTCTGCTCTGACGTTAGCATTGTCACTATTTCCTATTCTGATCATGGGACCTGCAGGTTATGGGCCCACCACGCTTCCGCTGCACACTCTGATTTATCATCATTTTCTTCTGGTCTGATCCCTACTACTGCTAACTCGGCGGAAAAACCTAAATCACCCCTAAGGACTTACTGGGTTGGTCACACAGATACTCTAGAGTATCGTAAGGTTCTAATCTGGGCTATGTCTGGGAAAACTACGCCAAGGGTAAGACCTACCTGCTAGCATTTACCCATGTGCCTCTAATTATCATTTGTGAAAAGTCACCTACATGTACTCGCAGGAACTCTATTCTAGGTCCTACAGCCATCCTAAGGTCTGCTATAAGTCTCCTGCTAAGTACGGTGTATAACCTAATGAGCTGTACAGCTCACTGTCGCCAATCTAGGTCCAACTCTCAGGTGTCCTGTATAAGGAATTGGACCACTCACTAGATCCTAGTTGACTTGGTCCAAAGTCAAGTATCTCACTCTATTCTGTAAGAGAACATGGACGGCTGCTATGACTCTACTGTATACTATGGCTCTGGTGGCTACCTATACAACCACTAACTGTTTCTAAAGGAGGGCTCTCTGTATCGAACTGGAGGTGAGAACACATGTACATGTACAGTGTGTCACAAGGAGCATGATAACATACTCTTCATGGGCTGTAGCGTCTGCATCTGGTCTGTGGCATGTGCTCTAGTCAACGTATACTCATCTTAATCATTTGGGTAACTGATAGCATAATGGACATATCTAGAGGGGTGAGTGGGAATGCACAAGTGGAAACTCTCATCTGTCTGACATCTCTAGGTTATAAGAAAGGTGACTAAATCTCATGAATATCTGGTCACAGTGCTCAGGAATTCTCACTAGGTTGTATCTCATCCTCACAAGTGGAATCTGACATCAGATATATGAGGGAATCCACTGGGTTATGAAAAACCTGCTACATAGGTGTGCCACTCTGATCTGTAGTAAGGTCAATGTATCATGTAAGTGGTAGGGGAGCTGAAATCCCTATGTAGCGTACTCGGTGGCTAAAATATCGGTAGGTCTATGAACTTGTCTCTAAGTTCACCATGATTTACTATGCCACGGGTGATATCAATATGTGGAATAGTCAATCAATGACGTATCTCAGAAACAGCTCCTAAGTGGCTCTAGTTCAATCAACTAACAGTAGGCACATGTTTCTCAATACTTTACTAGTCACGCACTTCTAAATGGGTGGGGTTCAAACGACCCAAAGAACCACCGTCTCTCTTCAAGTCTACGGGGACTCATACTGAGGTTCAACATGTGTCTCGTCTGTTCTTTAGTGGTGTGTGACCTGTTGTCCCGTACTGATTTGTAGTACTAATCTTGACTCACATGACTACTACCGTTGTGGTAGACTCAAGCAAGGCTATCAATCAAGAGGAGCATACATTGGTATCGCTCCATCTAATCAGCATGGTCTATTCTCTCTGAAATCCCTATCTGCATCGTTTTCAAGCTAGGGTGAGATCTGTCATCGTAACATCGATCCGCCAATATCGACCTGCACTATAAACCCTTATCAGTTCCATGAAGGTACTTCTACACTCATGGCAAGGTTCAATCCTATGTCTCAAGGTACGGACCTAATCATGCTAGCGAAGCATAAGGGAATCACTATTTCCCTAGAGGACACTCCCTTGCTGAAACCTCTATCTATGCCCCATATTCTAATACGAGTCTAACTCATCGTGTTGGCTGGCTACTAGCTGAATGGGCTAAAGTGCGTGTATGCCCATCTACTAATCATCTGATATGTATATGCTAGTTGTGGGTCCATGGATGCACTATTGTGTTGTCTAAACAATCTGATCATTATGACTATCCCATCTGGGGGTCATACTGTCATGTTTTGACTCTGTCCACATGCATCCCTATAAGATTGTCACTAATTGTGTCTGATTGGCTTATCTTGCAATATCCATTTGACCCAATGGTGCCAGGTCAACACAATAATTGCAAGAGAACCAAGAAGTCGAACCCTACGTCATCTCCTCAAAATAACCTCAACTTTTTGAATTCTCCTCTGTTCTACTGATGCCACTGTAACTATGCCTCATTCCTCCACTTGACCCTACTAAGCTCTAATTAATCTACTCGGTCGGCGGATGAGCAATTCACGGACAGTGATATTGCACACTCGGTTGGCGGTCGTGCAACTCGGTTGGTGGTTGTGCACTCGGTCTGCGGATGAGCAATTCACGGACAGCGGTTGTGCATCCTGATCAGTGGTTGCGCATCTCGGACGGTGGTTGGGCAATCTATGTGGTGAGGGTTTGATCCTAATCATATACACTATAAATCTACTAATGTCTGACATATCTTCTTCTCTTGTGTCTGTTTCCCTAGAGGTGGCTGCTAACCACTATGCTCATGTTCTCCAACCATGTGTGTCTGATCCGGAGGGCATGGTGACCTATGCTGAAACCACACTAGTCTCCTAAAATTTGGATTGGCTACTCCTCACAGTCCTAACTAGTTCTCAACGACAATCACTAATCTGGTGCCTTATCTCTGCCCTACGTACTTCAATGACTCCATTGGCATAAATCCATAAGGATTTGTCCAAGATAGTCGGTGGTCCATATCATGCGCCAACTAACTAGCTAGTATCTCCACACTTCAAGCTCCTTACTATCGCACTATTTCTTCAAGCTCCCTACTTCAAACTCATTCCTACGATGTACACCATGTCCCACGGAAGTAGGACTATTGTGGTGACATGAAAAAGTTGGACACCTGATCAACTTCCAATTCAGTCTTAGCCGGCTGAACATGTAGATGTCACGACTAATCTAAATCTCTCATGCGATGGGCAAGACTGGTGGGTCTCGAAGCCCATCATGACATTCCGATCAGATTCCTGCTTACATCTACTGACATCCGAATCTGGTATAAGATAAGATCTTATACCCATTCTACCTCTGCTAGCACTAAAATGTACCCTACTCACATCTAACTGCCCAAAAATCTCATAACCTAATGGAAATCCATGAAATAATCTGTCAATTCATCAAAGACTGGTTCCTCTTATTTCTGATCCATCCTGAGCACAGTTAAGCATCTAGCTTATGCTAAATTTTGCATATAAATAAAAAGAATGAAACATACATTCCAGCTTCACTCGGAGCAGTCTTTACACACACATCACTTGAAATAGTATTTTAGATCTTAATCAACTGAGAATGGCTCTGATACCAAAACTGTAACACCCCAAATCTGGTTCATGCTCGTGAACCGAATCGGCATGTTACAGGCCCCAGTTAGGTCGGCTAACCAAACCTAACTCGTACGAATCTACTCTCGACGTCTTAAGATGAAAATACGACTTGTCATACATGATTGAAAGCATAAAATCCTAGTAGGATACTATATGGATTACTTAACAATCAATTCATACAAAAGAAACAATTTTAATAAAGTGAATAAAAATTTCAAATTAAAACGGACAGAGCCTTCCCTAAAAATGTAATTATGGGCTACCCTGTCAACATAATATACTTACAGGCATATAAACACATATCAAAAACTACATTCACACAGTCTGAACTACTATAGCTCGCTCTCAAGCTTGGGTCTCAGCCCATCTGTGTCATCTATTCATATCTCATGTCATGTCTCGACAATTCATCAGATCATCATGCTTTTCATCTCCTCACATTAATGCTAATGCAATAAAATCATAAACGAAATATTAAACTGTAACGACCCGCCATTTTTCAATTATTTAATTGGGCCTAGATGGCCAGGTGTTACTTAAACAAACTAATAAGTTGCTAAATTATAACAATTTAACAGCAATGTATAAGATTGGTTCCCACTGTCTAGGACCATTTCCTAGTAGCCACACATATTTCTCAATAAAATTAAAAGGGAGTCCTCATATTTATCTTGCTCCATGCTCTAGTTGTCAATGGCTTCTCCCACTTAATCTCGTATCTGCACACCTGCGGAGGCAATTCCGCGTTAGTGATAAAACCACTAAGCCGTATAATCAAGGAAACAAGTCAAATATACTCCCTATTCCAAAATCTTTTTATTATGCGGGGAGGCACTCCGCTACACTCCTATTATTATTATTATGCGGGGAGGCATTCTGCTACACTCCTATTATTATGATGCGGGGAGGCATTCCGCTACACTCCATTTATTATCATGCGGGGAGGCATTCCGCTACACTCTTATTATTATACGGGAAGGCACTCCACTACACTCTATTAATTATTATGCAGGGAGGCACTCCGCTACAGTCCATTTATTACTATGAGGGGAGGCACTCGGCTACACTCCATTTATTATCATGCGGGGAAGCATTCCGCTACACTCCATTAATTATTATGCGGGGAGGCATTCCGCTACACTCCATTAATTATTATGCGGGGAGGCATTCCGCTACACTCCATTCATTATCATGAATAAAATGTTGGCCCCGTGTCGGACTGAGTCAATTCCTTGACCTCGGTTACACACAGTGCATGGTGGTTGAATCTGGGCTCACGCCGACCAGGGCTGACAAAAAGGAATATACAACATTTCGATAATTATACGGACCTGGTTTGTAGATAGTCTCGCACTGCGACCACGATCCTAATCTGAATGAAAATATAAAATTATACATAAGTATAATTTAATTTGCATATAAAATGCATGCACTACATGACTAATATTACTATTAAATTTCGTCAATATATAATATGTGACATTAAATATTTAATTTTCAACAATTCTAGTGATATAATTAATTATACATGTGACATAATCACTTAGGTCCTTTCTAGCTTTTTAAATTAATTATCCCCATTACAATTCTCACTTGACAATTATAAAATAATTATTAATTTATAACAAATAATTAATTACTATTATTGGTATATTGCCTAAATGATTTCTATTATTATAATTTAAGGATATCACTAATACAATTATTTATAACTTATTTAATTTAATAAAGGTTCGATTTTTATACAATTATAACTTATTAACCCCTCGATTTAATTTTACTGTTTGTAACAAGCCGATTAATTATTAACTGTTTATTATTACCGTAATTTTATTAATATCGTAATTTCATATAATAATTTATTAAATTTATTATTTTAGCCACTTAACTCGTATCTCATTAACTTAATTATTTTTAAAGATTTATTTCAAATTGATATTATTTTTAACTCGAACCGGTGTCGAGTCAACCCATATTTACGAAACTGTCATTCTTCTTCTCCAACCTTCTTCTTCCCCAAAACAACTGTGTGTTGGGGTGTTTTCTGACGGTTTGTATATCACCAGCAAGGTGCCGCTAGCCAAGCCACCCATGCTGGTCGACTCCTTGCCACTCCAACTTAAACTCTGGCCAAGTCCCTTGGCCGCTTCTACCTGGTTTTGCTCAAAATCGTACCCTGTAGTCATCGTCCCGATCACGTTCAGGAATAGAGCTCCGCCACCAAACTCCATAAGCACCGTTGTCTTCTCTTCTCCATGGTCCGTCTTTGCACCAAACCAGACCAAACCTCTCCTCATTAACCCCACAACCAGACCACAACTCCTATCTACCCCAGCAACCCAATTGGACACCCCCAAATCCAAGCTTTACAGCAACTATTCTAGGACGACCCTGTCCTGCACCACCAAGGCGACCGACCAGCAGCCAAGGCAACTCCGTCCTGCACCATGGC